>JACXGM010033706.1:0-12195 GCA_016801145.1 Umbra pygmaea
GTTGTAGATGTTTTACGTGATGTGTTAAGGACTGCATTTGTTTCCCTCTGACTAATGTATGTATGTATGTATGTATGTATGTATGTATGTATGTATGTATGTATGTATGTATGTATGTATGTATGTATGTATGTATGTATGTATGTATGTATGTATGTATGTATGTATGTATGTATGTATGTATGTATGTATGTATGTATGTATGTATGTATGTATGTATGTATGTAATGTTGCCTGTCGTGTCCAGGACACTCTTGAAAAAGAGATTTTAATCTCAATGAGTTTTTTTCCTGGTTAAATAAAGGTAAAAAAAAAAATAGAGGCTGGATGGGGACAGCCAGGTACAGTAGAGGTAGCCACGGTGGATAGAGGCTGGATGGGGACAGCCAGGTACAGTAGAGGTACCCACGGTGGATAGAGGCTGGATGGGGACAACCAGGTACAGTAGAGGTAGCCACGTTGAATAGAGGCTGGATGGGGACAGCCAGGTACAGTAGAGGTAGCCATGGTGAATAGAGGCTGGATGGGGACAACCAGGTACAGTAGAGGTAGCCACGGTGGATAGAGTCTGGATTGGGACAGCCAGGCTGTTCAAAATTACAGGAGGATGGGGTAGTGCTGGTACTTTAAGGCTGAAGGCAGATATCTAACAGAGAGACAGCTGGACTGGAGCCAGTGGCATGGTGAGGTTGTGGAGATCAGTGTTGTTCTCTGTGGTACTCTGCCTGTTGGATACAAAAAAGAAAACATAAATAGCTATGGATAAATAACAGAGCCTGCCTGGACCACACACACACACCTGTACATGCACACACACAAACACATTATCTAAGTATTGATTTGTCTTGATTGTACTCACATACACAAACTTACAATCAAAAAACATCTCCATTTTCAAGTCCTGCTGTAGATTTTGTATTTTCGAATCATTACTTCATGTGTAAGAAATCCCTTTATTTTTAATGAAAACTTCAATCATAGATTTTCTATCATTAATTTACCTAATCCTGCTTTGGCTTGACCGTGTGGGCATTGGAAAACCAATTTGAATATATTAACATCCTCAGCCCTGATTAACTAATCAAATGGTCTAAATCCTTACCCAGATGAACACTCAGTGGTCTATGAATGTGGTTCCACAACATTCAGGCCCTCCGTTTCATCATTACAGGGCGACCCCACACCAACTCTGGG
The DNA here is from genome assembly GCA_016801145.1 of Umbra pygmaea. Lineage (NCBI taxonomy): Eukaryota > Metazoa > Chordata > Actinopteri > Esociformes > Umbridae > Umbra > Umbra pygmaea. The sequence goes on from JACXGM010033706.1 coordinate 1,195, forward strand.
AGCAGTCACAACTACATTGCACCTTTAGCTCGCGCCAATATATTGTCTTGATAATTGACTTTGCTTTTCAAATAGCTAATGTAATTCATTTACCTTTATCACCAACTAAAGGATTTGATTTGCGTTATCCTTTTATTTACGTTAAAGGATCTGATTTTATCTTTTTACATTACAATAATCTAAATAAGAGCGGAAACAGTGCTTATTTTATTTAACATAACAATTGACATGATGTTTCGGTTTACATTGACATGTAGCGACAGCTAGTCTGAGAGGTGGTTCTGTGCGTTAATTAAGGGGTTTGTGTGCTCAGCACAACCAGATCATCTTCCTTTTAGATCACACCCAGTAAGTAAGGATGGTCAAATGTTGCCCATCTGCATTTCTCAATGCAGTAGGATTTGCAGTAGAATTTATTATATTTTATATTTAAAGTAACTGTGTAATGATGAGTTGGTAGCATTGCACAGTGGTAGTATTTCATTCAGCGACGACATCACTTGAACTGCAACAGTAAAGAACTGTAATGTTTTCACTTGCTTCTCAAGGGCCGTGGAATTTCTGGGGCAATTTTAACAGCACTTCAGAGGACCAGAGTGAACAGACAATTTAATATTTAAATTAATGTTGATGGTTCGTCAACACTAATAAAACACTAATAGTTGTTATTTAATACCTTACATGCAGTGTTCCGTGTAATTTAGTTTCTGGATGTTTTGGACGTTTGTTACAGTACATTAAGACTGTACCCACTTACATTGACTGATATGTCACTTTGATCTGAATAGCACGTCCCTTTGCGAGTTTGAAATCCTGGCTAATAAAGATCACGTTGGCAACCATCAGTAGAATTCATCTCCGATGTGCTCTAGTTCTGATTTAGAAGGGGCTGGTGAATCTGAGCTGGCATTCATTTTTTTCCGTAGCAGCCCTGCAGAAATTGTACAGCTGCGCCCATGCACAGCATAGAGCGAACGAACATTGATTACATCTATTTAAAATGGTTTGAATTTAGATAATTTTAAGCATATTGAATAATCTCATTTTCTCAATGGGTTTGGCCTCATCCCCATAACATAATTACCAAGGCAGAAACAATGCATCTAGCAGCACCTCTGGGGGGAGTAGTTGTTTTTGGTTCTAGGTTCTATATTTTCCTGCCAGGAACAGTACCAAGGGTCCTAGCCAGAACACAAGAACAGAAGTACTGAGCCATCTTTAAAAGCATATATTGTATCTACCTATCTTTAAGGCTTTGAGTAACATAAGCCATGGCAAAACTGGGTGTGAAACATTATATTCCTAGTAACGATTCATGGGAATGCAGGTTACGGGAACAACGTGCATTTCTAAGTTGAAGTCATTGATACCGAGCTGTTTTTTCTCCACTAAAGGCCACAGAAACGTAATCAGATCTATGATACTGTTCACAGAAATAGTGTGAAGGGGAAATGACTGAAGCCAGGCCCTGGAGGACATGTGCTTGGTATTGATCAGCATTTGATCTCCCCCCTGTGACCGTCTATGGCTGTCTGCCTGCCACCCTCTAGACAGACCTCAGGTCCCCCCGGCCCACATAGTCCCGGTACGGAGGATGCCTGGCCGCCTCTGCTAGTGAAACAACTCTTTAGGAGTGATGTGGCTAGTGTAAAGAGGGTGGGGGTGTTAAGTAGAGAGTGAGAGAGAATAAAGGAGGACAGAATGAAAGGAGATTTTGCTTTGGGCAATAGTCAGATGAAGACAAACGCAATGACTCAATAAAGCCATTGTCAAACGGGGCTGGAGAGAGATGGGTGGTAAAGATGCAACGTTGAATGGATGTGAATAGACAGAGGGAGAAAGGCATAGATCTGACAAAGCGCCGTCCTCCTGGCTGTCCATTCTGTTGGCTCAGCGCTGCGCACAGTTTCTGTAATCATGTGTAATACGAGTCCTTTATGTAGCCAGCCTTTGCAAATAGTGCCCTATCTTATGCCATTGTTGTTTACCACATCCTGCAATTAATGTTCCCACACCTCACTGATCTCTCACTGAACAGGTTTGGTTGGATTTCAGAACAGCTAATACTAGGCATAGTTATTCTCTTCAAATGTTGTTCCACCTAACCCCCCCCCCCCAGACTTATCTGTTTCCCCAATCTCTCCTTGTCTGTGAAGTCATGTTTTATAGTTCTATTTGCTGACTGAACTGAAACTGGGTGCCTGTCCTCCTCTCGTTATAATAGAATTGCTCTTTCCAACACGACTAACAGTTTCCACGGTAACAGAGACAGGGAGAATAGCCTGTGAGTGCAGCGGTTGTGGTTGGAGACAGTTTTATCATTGGGATGTTTTAGACCTTCTCTGATACAGCGTATCACTAGGAAGCTCTGGGAATGGACCTTCTGCAATCATAATTAACTCGTAACAATTTTATGTAATTGATATTTACAGGCATATGATATCTTTCCCATTATAACAAAGTGGACTACAGCTATGGTGATTCTGCAGTTGTTCATTGTAGTAACCTTGATGGGAATTTAGACTGAAAAATGCCTTGCATGGATTTTGCAGCACATTCCTGCAGATATTTTCTCTTTCTGCTGTATTAAAAACGTCAGATCTCTACACGGGAGGTGCATATGTTATTTCTGGACAGTATATTGTTATAGTGTATTTTCTAAAAATGGTGTGGTAGAGGGGTAGTGAAATTCTAAGCTGGCATCAACACCTCTACGTACTGTAGCTCCAAGTGAGGTTCGAGATGGTAACTGGGATGGGGAGGGGGCTATATTTAGGATGACCTGGCTGTGCGCACCAGGAGGCCTCGTGGAGACAGGTGCAGGCTGGCCATCATGGAAGAACACAAGAACCCACAGTGAGATAATGGAGCCCATCTGACAGCCCAGGGCCCCCGGCCCACCACTATATTTAGCCCACGGTCAGGGAGGGGGCAGATGGGGGCAGGGCCATGGAACAGGCCTTGGGGCTCCAGTAAAAACAGGCTCTTGCTTTTCCACTATGGCAGAGTATCTAGAGTTCTTCTGAAGAACTCTGTCCTATTCACTTGGTTGCTGTGTTAGTTCAGGCTGGAACCAACGCAGGGCTTTTTACCCACAAGTAGTCTCAACTGAAAACAAACATGTTTACTCTAGCATAGGGCTGCTATTACATGACTGGATCTACTGTCTGTTGTGGACACTGGCAATGTGGCTTGCGGCTCCTTGAGAGAAACTTCAAAAAGTCCACAGCAGCATGCGCTTGGAGGTTTTACGAATGGAACAGATACACGGACACCGGGCAGGATATGAAATGGGGACGGGAACTCTGTGCCTTCGTAGCACCCAATCATGAACAGCTCTGCTCACTGTCACAGTACAAGTAACAAACGCTGATAGCTCTTGATTACTCAAACATATTGGCCCCCGCTGTAATGAAATAACATGTAATGAAAGCAGACTCTGGCTGCAGTGGGGGTGGTTATGATTTCACAGCGAAAGGGCACCATATTATACCTTGTTTGGGAGATATTCATTTTTCATATACATATACTGAGTTAGTTTTATATGGCTCAATTATTGGACTGTGACACATCAAGATAGGAGGATCAAAACCCAGGGCGATCCACACGCAGAATGTAGGCATACAGAGACATCCGATTGAATATAAATGTCTACCAGACGGCTTATATCGTTTTATATATTTAAGAAAGTGTTTTCAAATCCATTTTGTATTACACTGAGAGATTTCTTTGGGAGTCATAAGAGACACACACTTCCTCCCACAGCTGGCTTTATAGTGATAAAATGGTCTCATTTCACTGTGTACTATAATATGGTATGCATGAAGTATTGCGGAAAAGCCCACAAGTGAATGCAGAATGCTATCTCTAAAATAGGTATCTATATCTCATTAAAATTGATTAATATGTTGCATTATGTTTGTTTTTGCTACAGGGGCACAGTTAAAATCTGAGATCCAGTAAACTGTTGACCTTTAGCCAACTGTAGCTCATAATGGTTTACCCTGGTCCTTTATGTCACCTCAGCTTGCTCTGGTCCCACAGGCATCCCTCCATTTGCACCATTTAGAAGGTAATTTGAGCTCAGATGACGAGGCTGTGGGTTTCTGATTTGTATCTGACTGGCTTTCATTTCAGCTAAGAAGCCAAGGTCGCTTTAAGGGGTTAGCAGGAGGATATGCAATGCATCCTGGGAAAGGAATGAGCTGGTGACTGGAGGCCCAGGGTAAGGAGGAAGGGACGGTGGTAAAGAGAGGACAGCAGCCGAGGAGAGGAGACGCATGGAGGAGATGGAGGATAGCAGAGTTGGAACAGGATCAGTGTGCCCAAGGCAGAGAGGAAGAGGAGGACACAGTGGTGTTATTGGCAGCATAGAATTAAGGCACAGTGACAATGGAATGCTCTCCCATAGTGACTATGTAATTATACTATGATAGAATGTTCCTCTGTAAATGATTGTATGTTGGAGAGTTCACAATGTGGATGTGGAACCACTGCACTGTCAAATGCTCGGTGCTCCGTCGACGTGGAACTCACAGCTTGTTACCCAGACTGGAGCAGCAGCGTATTAGGGTCTGTGGATGTGCTGTTCTAGTTATCCTGCCGTCTCCTCCAGCAGCCACCTCACACAGACCTGTGCACATTCATCACGAGGCATTAGCCAGTGGCAGGCGGGTCACCATACCTACAGATGGAACCGTGTTGAAGAGGAATAGCCCATCCATCTACATCTCAACATAGGCCCTGTCCCACTGCATTTCAGGATGCACAGCCTCAGCTCTGGAAGTCTTCCTGATGATTTTATGACTGGGTATTGAAGGAGAAGTAAGCCCAGATATATATAAATATATCCATTCAGAGCCCTGTTGCATTATTCTTCTTTATTTCCACGTCTCCTCTCACCACATTCCTCTGCTCCTCCACTCCCCCAGCGTATCAAAGTTGGAGGACTTTAATAAGCAGATAAAAAGAAGAGAGAAGAAGTTTGTGATGCAGTGGAGATGTGAGCGCCGGTGACATGCAGATGGAATGGATGTGGAGGAAGGGGACAGGTGACGGAGCCTCTTGCTCTTCATCTCTCTTTTTCTGGCTCTCCCCTCCGACCACCGTGGCACTGCACTTGGATAATTAGCGTGCGCTCATTAAAAATTAATTAAAGCAGGGTCTCTGAGCCTGTGAGTGGGCCTCTCTCGGTGCCTCATTAATTAAACATCAGAGTTTCTCAGGCTTTTGATTAAAGATAAAGAGGAAATGGGATGATCAATAGAGAGCCCTAGTGGACAGCTCAGACTGCTGCATCGCGGCTGGCTTGATGGGGCTGGTGGCATCAGGGCTGGTGGCATCAGGGCTGGCTGGATGGGGCTGGTTGGGACTGGTGGTATTGGGGATGGATGGGGCTGGTGGTATCGGAGATGGATGGGGCTGGTTGGTGCTGGTTGGGGCTGGTGGTATCGGGGATGGATGGGGCTGGTGGCACTGGGGCTGGCTGGGGCTGGTGGTATCAGGGATGGATGTGGCTGGTGGCATTGGGGCTGGCTGGATGGGGCTGGTGGGATCGGGGATGGATGGGTCTGGTGGTAGCGGGGATGGATGGGGCTGATGGCATCGGGGCTGATGGGGCTCACCATGCAGTTTGGCGGTATTTGAGAGGGCACCAGGTTTCACATATTCACACTTCACGTGACACCTGCAGCTTAGTAGGAGGGCTGGTACATCGTGATTGGTTGGATCACACATTGTGTCAGTCCGCCCCCACACTGGCCCTGGGTTATGCAGATGCCAGGCTTCTAGAGTGCTAACTCCTCCTTCTATGAGTGGGCATTTAGGGCTCCAGCCATTCCCCTATTTCCTCTGTCTCCATTTCTCTCATGCTGTCTCAGGTTTTTCAAAGTCTCTCTGACTGTCTCTTTACATTTAAAGGGCTTTACTGGCACGTGAGACACTTGTTTACATTGTCAAAACATGGAAAATATTAAAGCTATGAAAAATAAATCTAAAGTAAACCGTAGGCATATATTTTATACATTTTTTATGTAGTATTTTCAGTGATTCTACTGTGTGTTAAATATATGTGTAAGTGATATGGTATAATGAAGTAAGATTAAAAGAATACCAGAATTTTGGTTAATAGTCACAATGTTTGAGGATCTTTACTGGTTGCCCTTGGCGTGGTTCATAAACCTTGTAACTCTGTTTGCTCATTGCAGACAGCAGTTTATCAATGATTGATATGATTCCAATTCATGTGCAGGTCTGTATGATTTGAGGGAAATATTGTCTCTTATGTTGGCAGGAGGATAGGAAGTGCAGCTCCGTTTCCATCTCATTTTGCGGGCAGTGTGCACATAGACTTGTTTTTCTTAAGAGTCAGGTTTGCCTCTTGAGAGAGTATTTCTTATTTTTGTCTTGGTCACAGTGGTCAGGTATTCTGCACTCTGTATTATTTGTTTAGGGTAATTCCAAATTGGCAAATACTTCTGTTTATGTTTTCTCATTATTTGGTTGGGTAACTGTGTTGCTCTCCTGGGGCTCTGTGGGGTCTGTTTGGGTTTGTGAATGGAGCCGCAAAGCCAGCTGGCTAAGAAGGCTCTGTTCGAGGTTAATCTCGTTGAAGATGAGAGTTTTGTTATGACAGGTGGGAGAGTCACTCTCCATTAAGTGGTTGTAACATTTTAACTTTCTTTATTTGATGATTAGGGGTTATTGTCATCATTAATCTCCAGCATTATTTGGGTTTTGTCTAGTTTTTGCTTTTTTCCCATTGTATCTCTTGGTAATAAGTGAATGTCATACTTCGTAACCTGATGGGGCAAAGGGTTTGATAACTAGAGTACAGTTTTGGGTAAAGCTACTTTTCAGTTACATTCCAGTTACATTCCAGTTACATTCCAATTACATTCCAGTTACATGTTGAGTTCACAAGTTTTGGGAAGTCCCTAAGTAAGACAAAATGATCAGGTAAATGGAGTTCATATCTTAAAAGTAACCTATAAAACAAATAGAAAGAGTATAGAAAATATCAATCATTGTCACCAGTAAGATATGAACTCCATTTATCTGATCATTTTGTCTTAATTAGGGACTTCCCAAAACTTGTGAACTCAGCAAGTAACTGGAATGTAACTGTACAAGCTACTTTACCCAACACTGCTAGAGTATTTAAAGCGTGATTCAAATTTGGATGTCAAGTTTTTGACAGTGTTTTTTTACAGTCTTCCTGCCGGTCAGATTGTGACAGTGTTGTTGAGGTTGCCGGAGGGCTTGACGTTTGATCAAGGGCAGCAATGTCATGGTAGAATAGATATGTGTGGTTCTGGCATTTAGGTTGTAATCATTATTTTGGTCTTACTGAAATTCACTGTCAGGAACCGGGTCTTTTTATTTCCATATTATTTCAGAGTGCAGACTGTTCCGGTGATCTTGCCAGTTCATTTATGTATATAATTCAAATGAGTAGGCCCCATGCTGCATCTCTGTCTCATTCCCCAGCCCTGAGGAAAGACAGCTCTGTGTTTGTTGGCAATTTTGACTGCACACTTATTATTTTTGTACCTTAATTTAAAACATTGTATGATTTCCTTTCTCTCTGAAGCTGCTTTCTATTAATTTATACAGGAAACCTTGACTTTTTTTAAGTCCACAAAGCATGAGAAGACCTTGCAATTGTTTTGTTTGTCATTTAGGATGTGCAGTGTTTATGTATCGCATCTCTTTCTCTCTTAATTTCCTTGTCTCTATGTCTCTATGACTTTCTCTCTCTACAGTATGTCTCTGACTGTCTCTCTCCACTGTATGACTGACTGTCTCTCTCTACTCTATGTCTCTGACTGTCTTGCTCCATTATATGACTGACTGTCTCTCTCCACTGTATGCCAGTCTCTACTTTATGTCTCTATGACTGTCTCTCTGTTTCTACTGTATGTCTTTATGACAGTCTCTACTGTATGTCTTTAGGACTGTATCTCCTGTATGTCTCTGACTGTATGTCTCTATTCCTATTTCTACTGTACTGTACGTTGCACCAAAAACAGGCAGAATCTGGTCTCTGATTGACAATGTAAACAGATGGTCTCTGAATTTCAATGTAAACTGCTGGTCTCTGACAGGGTTAACAGCTGATCTCTAATGGGGTAAAAAGCTGGTCTGATTAACAAGGTAAATAGCTGGTCTCTAACGGGGTAAAAAGCTGGTCTGATTAACAAGGTAAACAGCAGGGGCCTCCTCATGTATAAATGTTGCGTACGCACGAAAAGCTTTTCACACACACAGTGTGATGTATAAAGATTTATGTAAAGTGAGAATGTGCCAGCCAGCACTGAAACTTTTGAGCAGACGTGAGAATGTGTCATAACTCACCAAACATTACATAATAAAGTTTCCACTACAGTTACTGTCATACGTCTATGACGTTGACTATTCAAAAAACATAATTAAATCCACCAATAAAAGTTTGATCATTGATGTGGATGAGTCACATCACAATGCCAAAACCCAAACGGGAAATGCTAACTGTTTAATACGCCACCACTTAATAACTTCTGTTAAACTTGAGGGTGTCAAATGAACAAACAGTTCATTATTCATCTTAAAAGTTGATAAAATATTTACATGAAAAGCTTTGCAATATTTTCGCTTCTCCACATCAGGAGAAAACCAATGAGATTGAAATTCTCCCGATGAGCCACATTCTCAAATGCACACCTGACGCGAAACGTTTTTGTAGTATGTAACGTAATAATAAAACATATCAAGCGGGAAGATCTAAAGTTTAAAAAATATGATTGTGACATCAGCTTTTTTTAAATGTAGTTTTAATCGCAGGTTTGAATGGCATGTCAGGACGTTTAAAAAATCATTTGCAATGATCAGATATTGACCTTAGGGTAAATGCAAGGTGATAGAGGTTACGTAAACTTAGGTTATGTAAGTATAAAATCTTAGAAAACCATTCCACTGTTGTTCAAATAGGCATATTATTATTAGAATGTGAATGATTAGATTGCCGGACAGCAGACGAGATGCTTTCGCATTTCAGTTTTCTGTAGACTGGCTAACAGTAGCTCTAGAGAAAATGGTTTAATGATCTTCTTGACCTGAGATTAATACATACTAATTCAAATGTGCAAAATTGTTTTAGCACATGAGATTTTTGCATTTGTGGAAAAAAGTTAAGCCGTGAGACCTGCATCTGCATATTCATTTATGGGAGGAGGCAAGGCGGGGTCAGTGGCTTGTTCGAGTGCAGTCAATCTCACATTGATTGTGATTTATAAAGGAAAGGTGTGCAGGACCTGGTGTATGACCGGATTTATACATGTGAATATTGCTGTGCGTAGGTAATTTTCCAGTTTTGGGCGTACGCCATCTTCTGGTGTGTAAGCTGCGCAATCTTTTATACATGAGGCCCCAGGTCTCTGACAGGGTAAACAGCTGGGTTTTGATTGACAAGGTAAACAGCTGGTCTCTGATTGACAAGGTAAACATCTGGTCTTTGACTGACATTGTAAACAGCTAATCTCTAACAGGGAAAACAGCAGGTCTCTGATTGACAATTTAAACAACTGGTCTCTAACAAGGTAAACAGCTGGTCTCTGACATTGTAAACAGCTGGTCTCTAACAGGGTAAACAGCCCCTTATTGACAGGAAAAACAGCTGGTCTCTTATTGGCAAGGTAAGCTCATCACATGATGTCTCTACCCACATCTGCAGCCTGTAGCACCAGCTGCGCGTAAGTTCAAACGTAACCTAGTTTGAACATCATTTCTAATTTAGGTTGCAGTTTACGCACTATTAACATTTTAACGGTTGCACCACCTGAAATTGTTCAAACATAGGCATAAGTTACAACTTAAATCTTACACCTAGCCCTTAGTAGTCGTAAAATCCAACGGAAAATAACGGTTGGCATAGCAGGTTGACATGGCATGTTGTTTTGAAAGGTGGGAAAATAGGTAACAAGGAGGAGCGAAATATACCAGCTGTTTTGCGTCGGCAATGCATTCTCCATTTAAAATTACACCCCTTGGACATTTATGATGACTGTAATATTTACTTGCGCTTTTGTTTTCCAACTTGCCATGTTTCAAAGAGGAGGAATGCTGCCTGGGACAAACGAATGCGTTTCGGCCACCGCCTTTCGTAAAGATTTTTACAAACGCTGACGAAGGCGGTGGCCGAAAAGCGTTCGTTTGTCTACTATACTGCATGAGATTTTTGCTTCGTTTTTTGCTTCGATTTACAGATTTATGATTGAAATGAGCACCCTAAGATATTTTAAATATTTTTTTTTAGGAGTTGAGCAGTTCTCTCACATTTCCCAAGAACACCATCCCCATCGTCAAACATGGAGGTGGAAACATTATGCTTTTGGAGTGTTTTTCTGGGGGCAGGACAACTTCACTACATCAAAGGGACGATGGACGGGGCCAAGAATGAATGCTTATGTGTGAGATATTAATGTTATATACAGTACTGTATATATGATGATAAGTAGGGGTATGACATGTACTGTATGTCAATTAAATATTTGGTAAAATCTTTTTAAAAGGTATCCCATAAACAAATCTAATATATGGTCATATATGTATGTATATTTATACGTCAGATATCGGCATATATGGTGGAAAAATTATCGCTTACGTATATATGTTGGAAAATACAAATAATTGTGTCACATTCCTCCTTAGAAGGGATAGAGACAGGCGCGAAGGTTGCAATACTCAACTAGCACGTTTATTAAATAATCAAAACAACACTGCCACGTGGGGCTTTCTAAAGAATAAAACTAAACACTTAGGCACACGTAACAGGAGCACACGCAACATGGAACATTGATCGACAGGGGTAGACAGGAAACACCAGGGCTAAATACACAAACAAATGAGGGCTAATGACAGACACCTGGGACGTAATCAATACAGAGGGAACTATGGCAACGACAGTATACAACATCGAAAGGACTTAACAGACATATCACTAAAGGGACACTAGGGGGAACCAAA
>JACXGM010033707.1:0-12196 GCA_016801145.1 Umbra pygmaea
TATATATATATATATATGTGTATATATATATATATATGTATATATATGTGTATATATGTGTGTATATACAGTTGTATGCAAAAAGTTAAGCACCCCTGATTTCCATCATGTTCGTTTATATCTAATTGGGTGTTTAGATCAGAAATTTAATTTTAATATAACAGTAATATTTCAGGATTGAAATTAGGTTCATTGGATTAACAGAAAATTTGCAGTATACATCAAAACAAAATGAGACAGGTGCATAAATTGACACTTTGGGCCCAATTTGGACATATTCACTTGGGGGTGTAATAATTTCTGTTGCCAGCAGACCTTAATGGCTTTGTGTTGAGTTATTTTGAGGGGACAGCAAATTTACACTGATATACAAGCTGTACACTCACTACTTTACATTGTGACAGTGTCATTTCTTCAGTGATGTCACATAAACAGTTACATTCAAATATTTACAAATATGCATGGGGTGTACTCACTTTCGCAAGGCACTGTGTGTATATATATATATACATATATATATATATACATACATACATACAGTGCCTTGCGAAAGTATTCTGCCCCCTTGAACATTTTGAACTTTTGCCACATTTCAGGCTTCAAACATAAAGATAGAAAACTGTAATTTTTTGTGAAGACGCAACAACAAGTGGGACACAATCATGAAGTGGAACGAAATTTATTGGATATTTTAAACTTTTTTAACAAATAAAAAACTGACGAATTGGGCGAGCAAAATTATTCAGCCCCTTTACTTTCAGTGCAGCAAATTCTCTCCAGTTGTTCAGTGAGGATCTCTGAACGATCCAATGTTGACCTAAATGACTAATGATGATAAATTGAATCCACTTGTGTGTAATCAAGTCTCCGTATAAATGTACCAGCTCTGTGATAGTCTCAGAGGTCCGTTGAAAGCACAGAGAGCATCATGAAGAACAAGGAACACACCAGGCAGGTCCGAGATACTGTTGTGGAGATGTTTAAAGCCGGATTTGGATACAGAAAGATTTCCCAAGCTTTAAACATCCCAAGGAGCACTGTGCAACCAATAATATTGAAATGGAAGGAGTATCAGACCACTGCAAATCTACCAAGACCCGGCTGCCCCTCTAAACTTTCAGCTCATACAAGGAGAAGACTGATCAGAGATGCAGCCAAGAGGCCCATGATCACTCTGGATGAACTGCAGAGATCTACAGCTGAGGTGGGCGAGTCTGTCCATAGGACAACAATCAGTCATATACTGCACAAATCTGGCCTTTATGGAAGAGTGGCAAGAAGAAAGTTTGCCACAAGCCACCTGGGAGAGACACCAAACATGTGGAAGAAGGTGCTCTGGTCAGATGAAACCAAAATCGAACTTTTTGGCAACAATGCAAGATGTTATGTTCGGCGTAAAAGCAACACAGCTCATCACCCTGAACACACCATCCCCACTGTCAAACAAGGTGGTGGCAGCATCATGGTTTGGGCCTGCTTCTCTTCAGCATGGACAAGGAGGATGGCTAATATTGATGGGAAGATGGATGGATCCAAACACAGGAACATTCTGGAAGAAAACCTGATGGAGTCTGCAAAAGACCTGAGACTGGGACAGAGATTTGTCTTCCAAGACAATGATCCAAAACATAAAGCCAAATCTACAATGGAATGGTTCACAAATAAACATGGCCATTCTAACACCTGGATAAGTCAAAGTCCAGACCTGAATCCAATCGAGAATCTGGGGAAAGAACTGAAAACTGCTGTTCACAAACGCTCTCCATCCAACCTCACTGAGCTCGAGCTGTTTTGCAAGGAGGAATGGGCACAAACTTCAGTCTCCCGATGTGCAAAACTGATAAAGACATACCCCAAGTGACTTACAGCTGTAATCGCAGAAAAAGGTGGCGCTACAAAGTATATTTTGCATGCCCAATTTTTCAGTTCTTTATTTGTTAAAAAAGTTTGAAATATCCAATAAATTTCATTCCACTTCATGATTGTGTCCCACTTTTTGTTGATTCTTCACAAAAAGTTACAGTTTCATATCTTTCTGTTTGAAGCCTGAAATGTAGCAACAGTTCGAAAAGTTCAAGGTGGCCAAATACTTTCGCAAGGCACTGTATATATATATATATATATATGTGTGTACATGTGACCACAGGGAAAATATTTCCAAAAATACACATTCTAATCTTGCCCATAATATGCATTCATTTCTAGTTATATATTGTGAAATGTTGATTTTGCTATTCTAATATTGTCTATATTTTGTTTTATTTAAGTTGATATTTTCCATCCCTGAATCCAATATGTTAGTTCCTAACGTTTACTAGTCCGAAAATATAGTTTTTCTATTTCTGCAGCTTTTTGGAAAAGTGACAAGAAACAGGAAACAAAAAAAACTGTTTTATTTCTCATGGGAGTCATTTTCAACTGTAGGTCATAACAATGGCACAATCATTAAACAAAACATGGCGACAAAGAAAATAATCAAATGACCCCTGTTCAAAAGTCTGCATACCCTCAGTTGTCAATACGGTGTATTGCCCCCTTTAGCAGCAATGACAGTGTTTGTGATAGTTGTCTATGAGGTGGTATAGCTGCCCATTCATCTCAGCAAAACGCCTCCAGGTCATGTAAAGTCTTTGGTCATGTTTAGCATCTCCCCAGAGTGGCTCGATGATATTAAGGTCAGGAGACTGTGATGGACACTCCAGAACCTTCACCCTTTCTGCTGTAACCACTGGAGGGTCAACTTGGCCTTGTGCTTAGGGTCATTGTCATGTTGGAAAGTCAAAGAGCAAATCATGTGCAGCTTTCATGCAGAATAATTTAAAAAAATAATGGCATTCACCTTGCCATCAATTTTCACCCCCCCCCAAAACATCAGTGTCTCCCAAAGTTACCTGTGTGTTTGTCTTTAAATCCTGAACAATTCTTCTGGCAGTTTTGGCTGAAATCTTTCTTGGTTTACCTGACCTTGGCCTGGTATCAAGAGATCCCTAAATCTTCCACTTCTTAATGAGTGACTGAACAGTACTGTTTGGCATTTGCAAGGCTTTGGATGTCTTTTTAGATCCATTTCCAACTTTATGCAGTTCCAGTATTATGCAGGTCTTTCGACAGTTCTTTTCTGACTAGTCATATTGTTAAAATCAATGCCGAAATTTTGCAATTTCTGCCAGGCTATGCAAACTTCTGAGCACGACTGGGCTGTTTCTCCTTGCCTCCACATCCCTGACTTCCTGTCCATCACTGAATCTACTTCCTCTGAATGGGGGACCAGCCTGGGCCATGTCTAGCTCCTCTTCGGCACTCTGCTCGGTCCTCATCCAGGTTCTTTCTTGTAGTTCCACAGGGCTGGGACATGGTAAAGTCTGAGATGTAGGGGGTCCATCTATTTATCCTCATTAATTGAGCTCCCTCTACTCCTTCCCACTTGCCTAGGTGATTAGCTGGTTTCGCCCGTATTTTGATCCTCCCTCCTCAGACAGCTTGATCCCCACAGTTGTCTCCTCCACAGGCTGATTGCAGCAAAATTACTGCCAGTCCCTGGTCCCCTGTCCACCGCAGTCTCCTCAGACGTCCCAGGGTCTACTGGCTCCCTGCTCTAGATGGTGACACAGTCAGCGCTCCAACAGACATTCTGGCTCCTAGATCTGCTTCCCCTGGGACCGATCTGCTGATTGTTGGTTTCCCCACCGCCATGCTCTACACTGACGGACAGCTACCACCTGATCCTTGCTTGGTCCACACCCTAGTGCCCACTGGCCTTGGCCAGAGGATCATTCAGCTCTGTGTGCTATGACAGTTCATTGTCAGTCTGTCCTGTTAACTGAATTAGAACACAGAAAAAAATAAGATTTATCATTTTCCATACTGGTTTGGAACTCAATAATGGGCACTTGAAATGCTCAGCCTAGCTAAATATTCATGTTTTTAAAAAGAGCAAGCTACATATTAGGAGGTCTTGAAATATATTTAACAAATGTTTAATTGTCATATAGTTACTAGACTGCCCGTGGACAAAGATATATTTTGTAAAAACAAACAGTACGTTACCAAGTTGCATAATTTCTCAATCGCTATTCTGTCAGTGACGTTTATTTACAGAGCGCACAATTGGATCGTTCCATAATAACTTCACTTTGAACATCCCGGTAGGCTAATCCATAATAGTTTACTTCAATACTTCAAAATAAATAATTGGTCTTGATCACATGCTTTCTCGTGTGTTCAGCAAAATGATTACGTATTTCTGTAGCTAGTCTAATGGAATGATCTTGTGGAATGCGATGGATTTAACCCTTTACAAACAACAGCTCCCAGAATGCCTAGAGAAGGAAACTGACTCCGTCAGACCCAGGACGGAATATTCATTCTTGACTTTTGTTGTTTGAACACTTGTCGAATCGGATCCTCGCTTTCAGAATAAAACACAACATAGTATGAAGTAACGATATTTAACCGACGCGGAAATTTGATCAAGGATGCGATCTTATTGATCGTTTTATCTCACGGGGTAAGGAAATACTCATTGTTTATTTAGCTTATTCTGGACAGGTGTATCTGAAATTAGCAAATGCCTGCAGGTATGTGGCAAATTTGATTGTGAGTTAATTCTATAAAATGCTTAACATGTTGTGATACCAGCTTGTGCTTCAAACTTAAATGTAAGTAAGGTTAGTGTAATATCTGCATAAAACTTAGAGTCTTCACTGTGTTGTAAAAAAAAAGACACACTAGAAGGTAAACACACTCGCACTACCACCTGCCGTTTACGCCTTTCCTGTTAGGTTCCTGTTCAACCGAAAGCCACTCTTTTGAAGTGCATGCCATTAGTTTCTTGTGAATTGTTCCTCCCACAAGATTGATTCTGGTCGATTTGTTCTCTCAGAACGTAGTGGCATTCCATGCATTCCTTATTCCAGTTCCATGTAGAATGGCCTCCTGGTCGTCGTGGGTCCGGCTGAAATGTCAACTTTCCATTTCCTCTTTCAGATAGCACCTGAAAATGGGACATTGTTCAGCAAGCTTTCTATAACATGTTTCAACTTTGCCCAGGGCATGTTAGCCATTAGTGAGGCTGTCCATGCAAAACCTCTAATGGGGAGAGAGGTCACATGAATTTAATTAGGCCTAGCTTGGCTGGAACACTCACACACAACGCTACCCAATTTTTTTCCACACGCACACACATTTTTACAGAAAGGTGACTGAGGGACTAGTAATAAAAATATAGAGATTGCTAGGTCCTGTTGCTAAGTAAACACTGTGTCAAGCCCCTGCCTTGTGTGTAAATGAAGGGAGCATGTTGTAGATATTACTAGGTTAGTCACACCTATTTTTTTCTGAACAATGCAGTGAGAGTACAGCGTCACCTCAATCACTAAGTATCATTTAACAAACTTCAGTCTATAGTGTTTTTAGTTATATAGATGTAGGTTTTTTGGGTTAGAGTCCAGGGTTAGTGAAACTAGGACCTTGTTTGGGAATACCAGACAAAGTCCTCACGTTCATTGTGTATTTTTACTAACACTGCCGTTGCCCGCGGAATACTGCGGGGACTTGCCGGTCTAGTTCTTGTTTTTGGGGCTGACCTGTATTTCTTGCTCTGTCACTATAGGCTGCCTAGTGCCTACCGATAGCAACAACAACAAAAACAAGTTGGGCTGTTGCAAGCAAAGGTGAACTTGATTATCCAAAATATTGAAAGTTTTAGCTTCAGAAGCAAATTAGTATTCAAATGTAATGTCCATAACACCGAAATAGGCCAGTTTGATTGAATTGTTCTTCAACAATAGAAACACTTTTTGTAAAAAGGTGAGTTTTTCACTGTATTTTAACCAGACTTTGAAGATTGAACATTGTATCTAATTAAAAAATCCATCACCCAAAAATCTATGGAACCTTGTACCCCACGACAGGGTCCAGCAGACTGTCCTCCAGCTAAATGGCCTCCTCGGCTGCCCCCTTGATACCTTTGTCCTGACTGTTATCCTCTGGACTCCCCATGGAGGAAACTGATGCGTTCAGAGTGCTCCTGCCTAGGCCTGCCCCTACTGAGGACAACGTATCCCTGTCCAACCCCATCAACATAGAAGGTATGTCAGGGAGACTTTCCCTGGTGCCACTTTGGGTGACGCTGGACCCCCGAAAATGGGAATATTACAACTGGTCACGCGGTAGTGAAGTTAACATGGGATTTATTTCGTGAGAGAATTAAAATGTGTTACAATGAGTACAATTGCAGTGGACTAACCATAAAGATATTTGTTTCTATGTATAGTAGTGTTTAAACATTTTGGTACCGCGGTAATTTTTCAGTATTGGATTACTGCACATCCCTATCAGGGAGACCCTTAACACCATCAATATATAAGGTTTATAAGGGAGGCCCTTAACACCATCAACATGAATGTATGTCAGTGAGGCCCTTAACACCATCAACATAGAATGTATGTCAGTGAGGCCCTTAACACAATCAACTTAGAAGGTATGTCAGGGAGACCCTTAACACAATCAACATAGAATGTATGTCAGAGACCCTTAACACCATCAACAAGAAGGTATGTCAGGGAGACCCTTAACACAATCAACATAGAATGTATGTCAGGGAGGCCCTTAACACCTTCAACTTAGAAGGTATGTCAGGGAGACCCTTAATGCAGATTAAGAGAGGGTGATGCTCTGGAGATTAATGATTTTAGGTAAGGTGGGGTTTTACTTTATTACAGAAGGCCAATTCTGGAATACATTTTGGAATGGAGCTGGTTGATGCGGGTCTGGAAAGAGAGAGAAGAGTCTTACCAGAGAATGGGGTCATTTACATTGTGAAGGGTTAGATGGCTCGGCGTATAGGGAGTCAGACCTGTAGTCGGAAGGTTGCTGGTTCAATTCCCGGCTGTGCCAAATGTTGATGTGTCCTTAGGCATAGTCTGGAAAGATGAATGCATTTGAAATAATGATCATTTGAATGAAAAACACAAAGAAAACCACAAAATCTGGAAGCCAAACTGCTTTTGGTAAATAAAATATACATTGTGTATGATAAATGTCAGTTTTTTGGTTTCAAACATACCTCTTCTGACATCTTTGCTAATGTGAAAGAAAAAACGGATTGCGTGCTCCATTCCAGCGCAGTGCTAGTGACAGTTAGCGTTCAAGATGTCAAAAAATGCAGTCTTCTAAATTCATCCATACTTCTTAATCTGATATCCTCCCTGATTGATAATTTACTATTGACAGAGCAAAGTGTGAATTTAGAAAAAAATCAGCATTAGTTTTTTATAAGTTGAACACGCCCTCAACAGCAGAGAGGTAAGAAAATATAAGTTTTTAACCATCCAACTGACTTTCATTATACAAAACGTCTTTTTTATGTAAAAGCAGTTGGGCTTCACGATTTTGGGATTTTCCTTATGAAAGAACATTTGTTTTTCACGCAAATTATTGTAATTTCAAGGAGTAGTATCATACGCATTCATCTGCACAGACCCATTTAGCCTACTGACGCAGCACTCATTCAACCATATTCTCTCTGAGTGAGAGAACTGACTGATGAGGGAGACCTTCAAATAAGTACTTCAAATGATTTAGGAACGTAGAAAAATTATAGAATTTCATTGTTGTTCCCCTTTACGCCATCAACATAGAAGGTATGTCTGTGTCGCTCACCTTACCACCATCAACAGGGGGCGGGAAGATGGCCTTTAGCTTAAAACACCCCAGTGGATTCCATAAGGCCCCCGTTACAATCTCCCTCATTCTGTTGGTGAGCAAGACAGTTAAATCTAATAACTCTTATGTCGCTGCTGCAAAGATGAACTCGTTCTTAGTCAACTTGCCTGATTAAATAACAGTAAAATATATATTTTATTTGGTGGGTGTAGATCATAGAAATGGAATGGATAGAAAGGACATTCCAATTCAAATCAATGTAGCAGAATGGTCAGAGCGGCAGCCATTTTTATGTGTACCATGCCATTGCAAAGATCAAGCGACCTATGTCCGCGTTAAACCGATTCGCATGTTGTCACCGTGACAACAACAATCGCCATTTTGTTGTGCACTAACCGAAGTACCATGCCAAGCAGTTCAATGGCCTTTCTATTCATTCTATTTCTATGGTGTAGATGGCCACTACAGTGCCCTGCAGGCAGAGCTGGAAGCTGATGCTCAGGACCTGGACTGGGAGTCATGGAGTGCCTCGTTGGACCAGCAGGACATAAAAACCCTCCCGAAAGATGCTGTCAAAAGACAAGATGTCATCTACGGTGAGAGAATAGCACCTCACTACAGGTGCTGTCACCAAAAGGACAAGTTGAGAAGGACGAAATAGCAGGGATCTATTGAAGAGCTGAAGTTATCTGATCATGTCACTGACAGAGTAGGTTGTCTGATAAGGAAGACGTAGAGGTTGATGGCTATTACTAAAACAACGTCGTTAACTTTTGCTACGTTACCTTCCAAAAGCAACACAAGTGGTTATTTACACAGGTTTGGCAGTTTTTCTTCTGAGTTTTGAAATTTCTACAATATAGGCTGGTTCAGAAACTGGCAAAACTTGTTGCGGCTGGATAGTAACCTGCGTGCGTATGCGTGTGTGTGTGTGTGTGTGTGTGTCAGAGTTCATCCAGACGGAGGCGCATCACGTGCGCAATCTGAAGGTGCTGCTGAGCGTGTATCGTTACGAGGTGAGACGCATCCTACAGATGGACGAGACCAAGCTGGACAGGATGTTCCCTCAGGTAACCGGACCTCCTGTTCCCAGACACTAAACTTGGGTCTTCTATGTGTTCGACTAATGGATTTCATTTACTCTTCCATCAGATAGACAGTCTGTTGCAGATCCACCAACAGTTCCTGTATAATCTTAGAGAATGTCAGGACAGGGAGAACCACTACGTTGTCAACCAGCTGGGAGATGTTCTTATCAACCAGGTAGGAACCATTACAGGGTTACACGGATGGGTAGGATCCAAGGCCGAAATAATAATATATGCATCCCCTCCAATATTGAAATATGCTCAAAATATTAGATATAGATAGATAGATTTGGTCCCCTACAATGTTCACTTCTTGCTTACGCCCTTTGTATGATCTATTATAATGTCACACAGACTGGTAGAAACCATTTTACTGTTACACAGACTGTTAGGAACCATAAACATTTGCACAGACGACTAAGGGACCATTACAGTGTTACACAAACAGGTAGGAACCATTAAACTGTTACACGGACAGGTAGGCACCATTACACTGTCACATACAGTGCCCTCCATGATTTTTGGCACCCCTACTAAAATGAGCAAGAAAAGGTTAGTAAAAAAGCATCTTCTAGTGAACTGGCTTAATGTCACAATGGAAAAGTTACAAACACCTAACCGTTAATTGAATTGCATTTATTCAGGGAGAAAAAAATCTGTCATCAAGAAATAATTATTTTCTAACAAAACCACGTGTGCCACGATTATTGGCACCCCTAGAAGGTATTAAAAACATGTGTCTGAAACATTAGCTATTTCCATTTATTGGGAAAAAAAGATTATTTTTTCCCACGATTTTACTGTTTTAAGTTGAGCATAGTGTTTAGGAACTTTTATGCAGTAATCCATTACTTCCTGTTTCACTGGGGTGCAAATAGGAGGTGACACAGAGGCCATATTTTTAATCTGAATCTGGCTGCCTCTGCCAGGAAACTGAAACTGGGTCATCATTGGATCTTTCAGCAGGACAATGATCCTAAACATGCATCCAAATCAACACAAAAATGGTTCACTGAACACAAAGTCAAGCTTCTGGCATGGCCATCTCAGTCCCCTGACCTAAATCCTATTGAAAACCTCTGGGCTGAGCTGAAGAGAAGAGTGCATAAAAGAGGACCAAGAACCCTGGATGATCTGGAAAGATTCTGTAAAGAGGAATGGTCTCAGATTCCTTGTTCTGTTCTCCAACCTTTTTAGATGTTACAGGAGACTCAGTGCTGTTATATTGGCAAAGGGAGGTTGTTCGAAGTATTAAATGCAGTGGTGCCAATAATCGTGGCACACGTGGTTTTGTTAGAATTTTTTATTGATTTTACCTTTTACTTTTCTCTGAATGAATGTACTGCGATTGAAGGTTGAATTTTTATAATTTATTCATTTTGACATTATATGGGAGGTATATTTGTCAATCAGATTGTTCTGTTTGTGTTGAGGGTTAACTCTTAAACCGCTCCACCCTTCTCCTGTCCTTAATAACCACACCATTAAGCAGTCAGCTCTCACTATCTGGTCAACATCATAAATGAGTCACTCTGTGACCTCGGCTCACGCAACATCCGCCACACAGTCCTGCCCTTCACTCAGAAACTCACAGGAAGTCACACAGTCCTGCCCTCCACTCAGAAACACACAGGAAGTCACACAGTCCTGCCCTCCACTCAGAAACACACAGGAAGTCACACAGTCCTGCCCTCCACTCAGAAACACACAGGAAGTCACACAGTCCTGCCCTCCACTCAGAAACACACAGGAAGTCACAAAGGGCTGCCCTCCACTCAGAAACACACAGGAAGTCACACAGGGCTGCCCTCCACTCAGAAACACACAGGAAGTCACAAAGGGCTGCCCTCCACTCAGAAACACACAGGAAGTCACACAGGGTTGCCTTGTCTTAGCAACATCTAAGTTAATGATTAGCAGGCATGTAAGGTCATTTAGCAAATATTTAAATCCAGTTAACAGTAGTGATGCCATTCACCTATATTCAGGCCACCAATTCATTATACATACATTAAAATGTGTTGGTATTAAACCTGTCATGATACGTTTGTTGTTGTTGATGCTGTTGTTGTTTCTGTAGTTTTCAGATAAGATTGGGGAGAGGCTAAAGGAGAGCTATGGCGTGTTTTGCAGTCACCACACGGATGCTGTCTGTTTCTACAAAGCACAGCTACAGAAAAACAAGAACTTCCAAAACTTGATGACCAGAATCAGTCGGTTGCCTATAGTGAATCGACTAGGAGTCCCAGAATGTCTTTTATTGGTGACTCAGCGAATCACGAAGTACCCAGTTCTAGTGGAACGCATTCTGCAAAACACTGATGGTAATTAACAGATGTTTTAGATCAGTGAACACATTAAAATCACAAGTATAACTTTTTTATAAAGCCAAATCTTTATTTTAGATGTATATGGTTTCAAAGTTATTATCGTAAACTAAAACTAAGACTGAAACTATCAATGAAAATATATTTTCGTAATCTAAAATTAAATAACTTAAGATAGTTTTAGTTTTTCATAAATCTATCTGGATTGGAATTACAAACATTGGGTACAAAACTAGTGAAATAGGTTGTTTTCATTTTTTTGTTTAACTACGGCAAAATTAATGTACAAAATAATTAACATGCAATGTAATTTTCTTCCATACATATTGTTGGTGCTTCACAACCAAAAGTTGTGCAGGTATTTGTCTAACAATGATACACATTGGCACGCAAAGAGTGTCATACTAGCTTGGATATTAAGTGACCAGATATCAGATTTACCTTTGCTATTTTTGTCTTATAAACAACAGGAACTAGAGGTTTAATATATCTTATTGGATCAAACAAATTTGAGTCTAAATAATGTAACAAGGAATTTATTACGATGTGCGAGAAGGAAAATCGCAAAAAACAAGCTGCTATGCTTTCGGATATACTGAGGATCTTACAACATGCTGCATGCCTACAGGTAGGCTTATGATCCTATATATTGGCTGCTGACAATTAGTTTATGATGAAATAATGCAGCTGTCAATATTAATGTTAACGTATGAGATAACGTATAATCCTTAAAAAATTATATGGTCACCGTTAAGGCATTATCATTTTTCAAAACATCCACATGGATTGCTTGATTTGTAACAGAGTTTTTAGATTGTGCTATCAGCATTTTCCAATAAATTTTTGGTTGCGTTGCGAGCATTCGACATATGCTGTAGATGTCCAGAGCACTTTACTTGTAGTTTATTTTACAGCAATATAGAGTTGGCATTCAGGCTTTTGAATCCGGATGAACTTTATTTACCTGCCACTTCTTAGTGAACCCTGCCCAAACTACCCAAAAGGATCCAGTTGCAGCAGTTTCCCTTAGAACAGTCCTTACAACACTACGCCACCTACTGGCCACGTCTCTCTCAGTGCAGCCATTTCCCTCAGAACAGTAATTTCTAAGTACAA
>JACXGM010033708.1:0-12194 GCA_016801145.1 Umbra pygmaea
TATATGTTTTAGTAATGATGTATTTTGTGTGGTGTATGTCCTGTTGTTGGGCCTAGAGCCTGTAATAAAGTTTATATATAATTGTTTTGTAGACACAATTATTTTAACATCTCAGGTCCATTTTCATATTTTGCACCTTACTAAAGAAATGAGCATATCTTTTGCACATCCGTTGTGTTAAAATTGTCAATTTGAATAATTTTTTTTTAAAGAAAGTTATGGAAATATTTGTTAGTCTGTTTATCCGATTCATCGATTAATCGAAGAAATAATCAACCGATTAATCGATTATCCAAATAATCGTTAGTTGCAGCCCTAGTAGCCTCAGTTTCCTGTTCTTAGCTGACAAGAGTGTCACCCGGTCTGGTCTTCTGCTGCTGTACCCCGTCTGCTTCAAGGTTTGACGTGTTGTGAATTCAGATGCTCTTCTGCCTACCTTGGTTGTAATGAGTGGTTATTTGAGTTACTGTTGCCTTTCTATCTGCTTGAACCAGTCTGGCCATTCTCCTCTGCCATCAACAAGGAATTATCGCCTTGAGAACTGCTGCTCACTACATATTTTCTCTTTCTTACCATTCTCTGTAAACCCTAGATATGGTTGTGTGGGAAAATCCTTGTAGATCAGCGCTTTCTGAAATTTTCAAACCAGCTCTTCTGGCACCAACAACCGTGCCACGTTCAGAGTCACTTAAATCACCTTTCTTCCTCATTCTGATGTTTGGTTTGGACTTCAGCAGATCACCTTGACCATGTCTACATGCCTAAATGCATTGACTTGCTTCCACACGATTGGCTGACTAGATGTTTGTGTTAATGAGCAGTTGAACAGGTGTATAAAATGAAGTGCTCTATGATTACAATAAGTTTAAATAAACATTAAACATTTTTAAATGTATGATGTTAAGAATTTAGCAAAACAGACAATGTACCATAAAATGAATTTGCTAAAACATTTGTCATATTTCAGTTTCCATGTGGGGAATAAATGTACACAGTGCCTATTTAATCCTTTTTTTAAATGGAATACCAGAGTTGGTTTTTGTGCACAATGTCTTTTATAAATGACGAGTGAAGTACTCGCACGTTTTGTTTCTCACCACAAAGTGTGACTGCAGCGTTAGAAGCCTAGAAACCCAATGCCTATGTATCCACATTCATCTGTTGTTGTTGTTTGTGGTTCTCAGACTAACCGTCAAATCAGGCTGAACGAGCTGCTGAAGGAACACTCGGGCACCGCCAACCTCATCGTCATGTGAGTACATTCAGGATCCGTTCCTACTCTGCTGCTTGTTTGTCTGGGTTCATGGAAATTACGCTTTTTTAGTTCTGGTAGCCTCTAGTAGAGCTGGGCGATATGGAAAAAAATTAATTATCACGATATTGTTGACCAAATACCTCAATATCGATATTGCGGCGATATTGTAGGGTTGACAATTGGTGCTTACATAGAAATATTTACAAAATAGATTTTTAATAAATAATCATTATTGATGTGTATATAATAACTAAGTGGGATAAAGGCAAATAATAGAAAAGCTAAACAGTCTGGTAAATTCAGGAGATTACATCACTTTACTGTAATCCAGCCTTTAAAACCAGGAAAAGATAACACTATTGTCATATCACGATATCCAAAATCTAAGACGATAGTCAGTCTAATATCACGATATCAATATATTATCAATATATTGCCCAGCCCTAGCCTCTAGCAGTGTTCCCGTATAAGGTATTATTTACATGTACAGACTGTATATATGTCGTTACTCGTCAGCCACCCTTCTATCTTGTTGTTTTAAATTTTTATTCTCTTGCTTTTCTGTTATACCACCATGACTGCATCACCAGTTAGCTGACTGCTTTGTCGACAGAAAGGACACAAGCCCCCCCCCATAGTTCACATTATCTACGCTGGCCTGTCCTCACATCGGGTTTTCGCTCACTCTGATATGAGTGGTGTAACATCTCCCCCAAACTGAAGCAACACAGGGAGCGCCCTACCTACAGATTGTTCACAGCACAAATTTTTTATTTAACCTTTATTTAACCAGGCGAGCTGAACGTACAACCTCTACAGACGCTTGGTTTGTCCAAGGAAATGAGTCTATTATTGTCTTGATCTTCCTCCAGTCTTCATCCTAGTCTATATTTATGTTCCCCTCTCATTCCTCACTGATCCCCTCTTGCCGTGCCTGAGCGTGGGCACACAGACGTACTGACACTGGTTCTAGAGGGCTCTGAGTTAATTGCTTCTGCATTGTCTCTGTGTGCCGCTGGCTTGGTATAATCCATTCCCCTGTTAAACCGTCCCCTTCACAACAGCACGCCTGCTGTCCTCTCCCTTGCCAAAGACCGTGTACACAAACACTAATGAAAGGGGAGAGCTACCAGCAAAGCAAATCATCACCAATGTCCCTAAACCTCAATGTTTGTTTCTCATTAGTGGCTGTTAGGAATAGGATGTGTCACGGCCCTGCAAGTCACACTGCACTTTACTGAAGTATGCGTCTGAGCTGTTTACCGTGCTGATACACGCGGCCCAAGTGTGAAATCACATAGGGTCTCGACCGGTTGGGGCTACATGTTTAATTTATCACTGTGGGAGAGAGGAGGAGCGATTGCTTGTCCCGAGGTGAAACGAGACAAACGTGTTGTGAAGGGGCCGGCCACCTGATTGACAGCTGGTATAAGATAAGTGGGCCGGGTCCATCTGACATGGGGACGGTTTGAACTCTGCCTTTCAAAATTGAACCCATTTGTCCTGAATTAAATCTTTGCTCTTGCTGCATTTGCTGTGTGATCGTGGCTTCCTAACGGTATTCCCTGTGTTTCCCCTACAGGAGCATGCCTCTGGCTAGGAAAGGAGCCGTGTCCAGTGCGCTCTACATGTCCTGGCTGGAGACTTTGTCCAAGGAACTGCCCCCCCTCCTGCTGGTGCGAGGAAACCACCAGAGCGTCCTCACCTTCTACTCCTAAACACAACTGAACATGGGTGCTCTTGTATGTTCTGCCTCTGGACCACCCACATCTTCTATCCCGGTTGCCAGCCCTAGGTCACTCAGCACACACTCAGATGAAGGTAGAACCCGTAGCCATCGATGAGGAGAAGGATGTAGAAGAATACGGTGTTGCCGTGGAGGTCCAACTTTTTAATGTGAAAGGGGATTGGTCAGTCAGGTCCCCACTACTTCTTTTCTTCCAAACAAAATGGAGACTGAGGAAGTGAGCACACAAAGGAAGTGAACAATTTGATTTTCCTCTTTTGGATTTAAAGCGCCTGCACACTATTCACGCGTTATTAATATTATTGCAGATTGTTCTCTGTGTCATGTTTGTAGGTTCAACGTAGTTTTTGCTTTATTCAAAGCAGCAATAATCACCCTTTCCTTTTCCTTGGTTGGGAGGGAACCATGCTGAATGATTTGCTACACCTTTTATAGCCTTACTGATGTGCCTTCCAGTGAAAATCAAAGGAATGACATTACTACTTGCTCTGCCCAGATTGAATGGTATAAACATGTACATAGATGGAGAATTATTTTTATTATTGGCTATTCAATGTATTCATTTTTTGTTTTTGAGCATTTATTTTACACGGGTGGATGTAGGTCAGCAACGAATCTTCACCTGATGGCATAAAAACCTTTCACTAGTGTTAATTTTTCCTACATCCCCGGTAACATTTTCTTTTTGTGTATTGGTCTATACTTTTATTTTTGTCTTCCTATAAGCTGCGGAAATGAAAGAGTCCTTAGTGCAGAACCCTCTACAGACGTAGTACTAAACACAATCTCATTGGTTGCATTCCAAGAATGGTGTCTTAACGGATAGCATCCGCAGGTCTAGAATGTTCCAGGGGTTTTATTTCCAGGCAGAAGTAACTGTAGCGTACTAGAACTGGGTTTAGCATTGCTATGCTAAAGTGCCAGTCATCTCCCAATAGCTGCTAACGTGAGCAGCAAAACCCCTGGCTAAGTCCAGCAGGAATTGAGTAGGTCCCCACATTGAAATCTGCAGTAGGTGGCCATGTTGGGATCAATAATCTGAATCCTAACTTGATATGCTCAGATTAAAACATTGTGTAATTTGTGTATGGATAGGTATGTGAGTCTTGAATATCTGAGTTACTGCTGCATGGTTCTCAATTAAAGACACTGGCCCTGGGTCACACACTTTAGAGTGGCTCTACACAGGAATAATAGTCTAGGCTTTCCAATAAAATGAAGACTGCCTTAACACTAGAAGTTATGATTGTTGTTGTTCTGTTTCTCTTATAAGCCATACTGGCTGGCTGTATGATTAGTAACGGGTCAATGCAGATGTAGCTATAAAGAATAGTGTATAAAGAATGTACTGTCAGTCTACTTCATCCAGTATTTTAAAAACAATGACACCTATGTAGGTATATATCATCCCCCTATCTCCTTAGGCTGTTACATGAAACCGTAAAGAATGTGCGCTTGCTACGGGTTCAACCATGGCCAGGAAAGTACTGATTGCCATGAATGTGTTTCCCAAGTGGGGGTGGGGTTAGCTCGCTCTGCCTGGATATACACTTGTATGTTGTTTAAATCCTCCTAACTCCCCTCAGTTCACGTGTTAAACGCAGAAACGGCACCCTCCCTCTATAGTCTGTCAGGGGCAGAGGTTTTTCAGTTCTGTGGCTTTTCAAAATGTTTTTTCAAAAGGAGGGAAATGGTAGATGGAAGCTATGGTACATTTCAAGAGTACATATACATTAATCTATGCTGGTTGGCTACTGCAGTCTGTGCTTGGTTTATTTGAAGAGTTTATACTTTCTCTCCAAACATTTGTAGGACCATTTTAGGCAAGTCAATAAAGCTATTGTCTGCAATCTGCCGTTGTCCCAGGAGAGTGTTTCGTACCTCGTTGGGCCGTTCTCAAGGGGCTCAAAATGGCCAGCATGTTGAGATGCGGTCTCTTAACATTGTAAAGGGAACTGCCGAAAGCTAACGGATCAAAACAGGGTTATTTGTGTTCATAATATACACTGGCCACGCCTTACCCAACAAGTTGTTTATAGGTCATAGGTTTAATGCCATTGCCACACTCCTAGCTATCTTTTTGACAGAACGTGACTGTAGCAGCTTGGAGACTTTAGAAAGATGAATGTACAGCTGATAAACACAAACGTATGAGTCAACGTAGGGGGAAAGTCTCTTTTTCTGTTGCTTACATTTTTTTATATTTCCCTCGTGTTTTTTGCTGCATCCTTATATTACAATCCCACATTAGAAGTAAAAGTGCATTCTGTTACAAATGTCAGGTTCAATGTACTTTTTCAACCCACATGACTGCATCTAACCGTTCAATGTCCGTTGAGAACAACACCACCATGTGATTATGAATGATAAATAAATATATACTGTATATTCATATACTGTTTATATATAGTGTATGTAGCTCTCTAATATACATACTACTGTATACAAATATTTCTTTGAAATATGTGCAAAGCATGTAATTATATTTTTAAATGGGTGTGGGATTGAAAAGCTTTTTACAAACCAGATGGTACAATCTTACTAATCAAGATCTGTTCCATGTACCATTGTGTAAAACACTTGACCCTGATTTACCGGGTCAAAAGCAACATGTTACAGACCACAAGACCGGTTACTCTACATTTCGAATATTTAAATATATAGGTATCAATACAACTATTTGGGGTATCTTTGTCATTGTAGTATAAAAATGAACTTGCTATTGATATGTCACAACCAAATAACGTGTTTGTGTTTTTCCATTGATGTACTGTATAGCTAGATACATATAGAATATGGCGGTTGAGGAGACGAATACTGTAACATCCCCTTAATGTCAATATTTAGCCGAACATTAACACTACTGTCCAAGAGACCAAAACGTTTCCTGTAATGTGTGTCTACGCCATGTTAAACATCTTTATCCTCGATGTATTTGTAGCCACGCCCCCCTCATCTGTCTTCATTTGTGAGCCGTGACAAAGAATGAAGAAAGAAAGCAATGGTTAAACATTTTCATTACTCAGATCCCTTATTTCACACTGTAACTAACATGTAAATAAAAACATAGTCTAACGATATAAATTAAGGGAGTGGAAAATGAATGGCAAATTAATATGGAGAAAGATATTTATTTTAGTTTAGAATTTTCTCCTTTTTCCTCTATTTTTTTGTTAAGTTAATTTGCATGTTGATTTTTAAATTGATCTATTTCAGTTTCTTTTTCCAGTCTGTACATTTCTATCTTTTATATACATTTTGAAAGAAAAGCTGTGTTGACAAAGCAGTTTAAAGATGTTTTTTCTTTCTCCTCCATCTGGGTAGATATGATCTACTCGGCTGGTTGAAACAGTAATGTTTTGATATTCTGTACGGTTGCTGTCACAGAGGCATTTTTCTAACATTTTAACAGATAAGGTTACCAATACTTTGTACATCTTTATTGCAATAAATAAATCATATGAATCAAACATTCATTACTTAATCACGTATGTGTTTTTGTTCTGTTTTTTTAACTGTCTCATGAGGTTTAAATTCCTGCATCCACCTTTATCTAGCATTTAATTCCTATATTAGTCTCAGACTGGAATTTAGCAAATTACTAAATTGGCAGTTTCAGAGGTGCCACATTTTTCCACAAATGATTATTTTTCCAATGTGTTTGAATATATTCTTATTTTTTTGTGAATAAATGGCCAAAAGTTCAGTATCTGAGTGAAAGTCTTTTCAATGATTTAGAGGAAAAAAAATATAGATCTGATTGTTCAAAATCTCTACAGTCATTCCATCCTATCAGGGGGTTAGATGGCTAAGTTGTGCCAAATGTCATTGTGTCCTTGAGCAAGGCACTTCACACTGTGCTCAAGAGAGAATGTCCCTGTACTTACTGTAAGTTGCTCTGGATAAAAGCATCTGCTAAATGACAAAAAATGTATCAGGAGATGCCATTCAAGTCAATGCAATTACTATATAGAAAGACAGTGTAGAATTCACTAATTTGCAGCCTTGATATATTTAGGGCACTATAATTTGAACAGAATCTAAACAAACACAGAATTCAACAAAAACATTTAGCAATTCTAATAGTCACATTATTAAAATTAATTCCCACACTTTAAAAGAGCTGCAAATTAGGAAGGGAAGTTTGCATGCGTAAGTGTGTGCGTGCGCACCTGGTTTACATGTACTTGTAGGTACCTGATGTTCCCACATGTATACAAAAAACTTGACTTATTGATTCTTTTGTAGACTTTCTAGGTCGTGATGAGGGGATTTGCAATTTATGGCTCAGGGGTTAGGTTTAGGGAAAAACATACTATTGGGCATAAGTGATAGAATTGGGGTTAGAGTTGGGTGTTATTTCAATTTAGGTTCCTGAGGTTAAAGTTAGGGTAAGGATAGGCTAGGAAATAGGGATATATGGATTATTTCTCAGGTCCTCACAAAGATACAAAAGCAAACTGTGTCTCAGAAGCTATAGTGGTGTTTAAAACTTAACCCTTAATGTTACATTTCTGTGTAAATATGACCTAAAATATTAGATTTTTACACATCCTATAAGTAGCTAAAGACAACCCAATTAAATGAATTAGACAAAAGTTGTATACTTGGTCATTTATTCATTGAGGACATTTATGCATTATCACATGTGACAAAAAGAATGTGAACCTCTAGGACAAGCAGTTCATTTGAAGGTGAAATTAGAGTCAGGTGTTCTCAATCAATGGGATGAAAATCAGGTGTGAGTGGGCTCCCTGTTTACTTAAAGAACAGGGATCTATCAGTCTGATCTTCACAACAACACATCTTTGTGGAAGTATTCCATGGCAGAAACAATTTCAGAAGATTTGTTAATGCTCATCAGGTGGTAAAAGATTACAAAAACATCTCTAAAGAGTTTGGACTCCACTAATCCACAGTTAAACAGACAATGTAAAAATTGAGGACATTAAAGTGCAATGTGCAGGTTGAACTCATAACTGATATAATACTTAATGTTGTTGGAAGGGGTCTTTTAAAAACATGTAGAAATTGCTATGTTACACAAAACCTAAAGCAGGATTTTTATGAAATTGTGTTCATTATAAGCCAGGCTCTGTCCCGCTAGCAACGTGTCATTTGACGTGAGCAGAGGCAAATACGAGCTCGCGCTCTGCTCTCATTGTGGATGTCAATGTAGTTTGAGCAGTGATGAGAGAGAGCGAGATATAGAGAAAGATTTACTGTAGCCATAAGGGTAAGAGCTCTGTTTCAACATTACGTCCATAGTTATTTGAGCATGAACTTGACCAGACTACCTCGCGTAACGTCACTTCCGGTCAGTGATTTATAGACGCAATCGTTATTTTTTATCACAATTATATCTCTAAATATTGTTTTTGGCAGTTATCTATTTCTCCAATCTACTTGTTTATCTTCCATGTACACTATGCTGTATTGAGGTGTCCAACATGCACATTGCTCTTTAAAGACCAGGGTTGCTCTCCTCAGGAGTGTTCGACCCAACAAAGATCAGTCCAAGAGCAAGGTGTGTAATAGACTGTGAGGTTAAAAAGGAACCCATGGTGAACAGGAAATTAATGTTGAATTCACAGAGGAGCGGTGGGGTGAGGCAATAGCGGGTCAAAATGCATGTGCGTCTTCTATCATTGAGGTTTTCAAATGTTCTTTGATCAGGCCCTTGATTAGTGAATCCGGTGAGCCAGTTTAGTGTCTACATCTAAACTTGAACGTCTGGTGTGTCCCAAGGAGAGGTTTGAAAACCACTGTATACATTTCTGGCTTGTAAGGAAAAAGGTGACGCGCATGTCTGGTGCCTAGTGTGTATTGATATAAGGTAGTACATAATGTTTAAAACTAGAAACACAAAAAACTGAAATAATTAAGCAGAAATAGACAACAAATTAAACTGAGTTCATAGGGCCCTACATCTGACAGTACAGATGATGAAAATCACACCCCAGCCACCATCTACGGTTCCGATAATACAAGCAGGGTCTGTTGCAGGGCATATGCACAGACATTATGAGGGGCAGTGGCCCCAAGTTAAAAATAATATATATTTTTATTAAGATCAGAACAGAGCCTGCAGTCCTCTTGTCTTTCAATACCAGATGTTTTTTGTCATCATGCTCTCTCTAGTCTCTAACTAATCTAACACATATGCCAAGCTATTTCTTCCAAAACTATACTGACCAAAAATAGATAAGCAGCAATTTCAAAGTTACAGAGTAACAGTTCATAAAGTAATCAGTCAATTGTCATTTCAGTTGTGTTTAGATCGGGCGCCTGTAAATTCAATCACAGATGTATAGTTGGTGAACATAATCATCCGGTGCATGGTCTGACTAAGGGCTTCTGTGCTGGATGGGCAGTGCGAGGACGAATCAGCGGTTAGACGCCATGGTTGGATGAATCGCGTGAGCGCCCCACGCCATCTCACATCTATCCATGGAGTTGCGGAGCAGCGACAAGGAAGGGTTAGTGGGAATTGGGAATTTGGGAAAAAGAAAAAAAAAGCAATAAGTCAATTTACTGAACCAAAATAAATTATTACACAAAAATGTCACTGATGTTACAGATCAGTTTATATGTAAAAATCAGTCAAATGTAGCCTATATTTTGAACAAAAATATAAGTGCTATATTTACAGTGTAGGTTTCTTGGTGCATGTGTTTTCCCGTCATGGGAAATCTATTGATTAGGGCAAAATGTATTTATTCAATTGACTGATGGTTTTACTTGAACTGTAACTTAGGAAAAGTAATTGAAGTTGTTGCACTTTGTGTCTATACTGTATGTTGTTTAGTATAAATTGAGGTTTCAAATAAACAGTAACATAGCCTACATAATTCACCAATAACAAGGCAGATTATTATACTAAATGTAATGTATAAACCAACGTTTCAAATAACTACATAAACTGGATAATATATTGTATTCTAGCACAGTGTAGATTTCCTGCTATTCATTTAAAATTTGAACAGTATAATAGGCCAGCTAGCCGAATGCCCATCACTAATGACCAGGATCTTGCGTCAGCCAGGCATCAGTCCCCACGCTGAAAACGGATCTACTGCCCCCTTCTGGACAACAGTGATAAACATAAATTTCAACAGAAAATTTTTGAGGACCAATTTGTGGTGTTGAATATAGTATACTGTTATGGACAAAAATTGGGTGCACATTATATGTTGTTGTATTATTGACCAAAGAAAAAGCTTTGTTGATTTTTTATATTTTCGTGATTGTTGCTAGAGAAAGTTTATGCTAATCTCGGGAAAATTGTCAGTGGTAACGTGCGAGCCCTTGTAAACCTTTAATCCCAGTTAGTCTGTTGGCTCAGTATGATTTACGTTTTGAAAGTAAATCAAAGTATTTTAACAGTCAGTAGGACCATGCAATACAGTTTGGCTAATTATTTCATGGATGAATGAAGTAGCCTACCGTTTGTATCGTAGTATTCAGGGACAAACCACACCTTGCCATGTGTCGATGCTTGTGGTTATTTACATGGCAGCGGAAAAAACTGTCTTGACAAAGTTCTACACGTCAAAGATATCGTCCTCAATTCCTCAATCGTTGTTTGGTGTGGGTCCATGCCTGCCTGCTGGCATGGACCCACACTTCTGTTTACAAACATTTTGAGAGGGCACTGGGCATGCATTACTGTTGCAGAACAGTCATCTTCTCATCAACCCACAGCTCAATTATCCAATATTTAGACTAGTATTCGTAAATGTATCACTTTGTTACAGTAAAAATATAGGATGCTTGTATAGATAGCTACACCAACGTTTGTCATCTTCAACAATTCACTGCAACACTGGAAAAAGCCAATTAGTCAATCCTTTTAACTGGTGACTTTACTATCCCCAGGAAATCCAACTTCATATTTGATGTAAAACAAATGTAAGTGTTTATTCAAAAAGGCTTTGAATTAAAGGTTTAGGTCTTCCTTATCAAATAAATAAAAAATAGGTCTTCAAGACAGCCCTAAATCACATGAAATACGTTCTGAGGGAACTATTTTGTAAAACCGAAATATGAACGTATGAGAGGGTCTAGTATCCATAGCTATTACGTTTGTATGGAACTAAATTGAACACTAGAATAACGTTAAATATGAACATATGAAGATCATGACGTAGCATGTCAATTGCGTATTATCGGTTTTTGTAATGTTAACCCTAACCTTAATTCTAACCTTAACCTCAGTAACGTCATATCTAACCTTAACCGTCAGTAACCTCATGCCTAACCTTAACCGTTAGTATCCTCCTACCTAACCTCAACTGTTAATGCTGCAATATAATTTCGAACGCTATAGAATGTGTGGAATGTTCTCGCACAAATCCGCTAAACGAAATGTACCGGAGCAATGTAATTGAAGTACAAATATAGCCTAATAACGAAACGTGCAGTTCAAACATAAAAAACCCTAAATATGTTGCCATATAACGTAA
This sequence comes from Umbra pygmaea, assembly GCA_016801145.1. Taxonomy (NCBI): domain Eukaryota; kingdom Metazoa; phylum Chordata; class Actinopteri; order Esociformes; family Umbridae; genus Umbra; species Umbra pygmaea. Next base: position 11,468 of record JACXGM010033708.1, read on the forward strand.
TTCAGGTTTTTAAAATAGTTTCCTGAAAACGTAATTTGGGAGAAATTCTGAGATGTATGGTTGCTTCAAGATATTATTTTGTATTCGGCACACATGTTCGTTTTGACGTCCCCGGCACAAATGATCAGCCTTTACAATGAGTATTAATCATTAAATAATAATAATACTCAGATGATTTGCTCATCATTTCTAGACCAAATTAAAATGGTTGTAATCATGCATATTTTTCATGAAAAAAAGAATATTAGTACTATTTTTTGTGACATACTGTGTCCCCAAAATTATTTTCCACCCTGTTAGTTTGTAGTTTTTCAGCTTTTAGAAATCCGCGTACACTTCTCATTAAATAATGTTCATGAAATTACATCATTCCCCCCCAGGAACTTGCAGGTGACTTGGTGGAAGAGTGGGGTAACATCTCACAGCAGGAACTTGAAAATCTGGTCCATGAAATGCAGTAGGGGAGAGCGGGGTAAGTTGTCTCGTGTGCAAGTTGTCACATTTGTCATTACTCCATCACTAGAGGCTCTATCTCAAAAATCAAATAGCCACTTTGTGTGACTTCTTTTTCTATGGTCAAATTCCTGTTCACATGTGGTCAAGATCACACTAATCTGAGGTGAGCACAATTTTACTATTTTTTTGCTTTAAAAGTAAAATATTTATACTTTACGTTTTATGTAATACACCTTTGTTAGGTAAGAATGTTCAAAGTTATAATTTTACA
>JACXGM010033709.1:0-12194 GCA_016801145.1 Umbra pygmaea
TAGGCACCCCTGTCAATTTCCATGATTTTCATTTATAAATAATTTGGTGTTTGGATCAGCAATTTCATTTTGATCTATCAAATAACTGAATTACACAGTAATATTTCGGTAGTGAAATTAGGTTAATTTGATTAACAGAAAATGTACAATATGCATAAAGAATTTGACAGGTGTATTCATTTGGGCACCCTTGTCATTTTGTTGATTTGAATACATGTTGATTGAATAATTACTTGGAAAACACAATTGGTTTGGTGAGCTCATTATGCCTTGAACTTCATAGACAGTTGCATCCAATCATGAGAACAGGTATATAAGGTGGCCAATTGCAAGTTTTTTCTCTTTGACTCTCCTCTGAAGAGTGCTCAAAACAACTCTCAAAATACCTGAAAACAAAGGTTGTTCAACATTATGGTTTAGGGAAAGGCTACAAAAAGCCGAGATGAAAACAATGACTTGGTCCCAAGTCAAAAGTCCCATTTGGCTGCAACAAAAATAATTTCATATTTAGAATATATATAAGAATATTATAAGGTGGAGCGCACTGAGAAATGGTTGGAGCTTAGGTTAATATAGAGAACATTATATATTATAAAAAATCCTATTTTTATGTTATTGTTGTTAATTTGCTTGTGCTCATTATATTTGGTGTGTGACTGTACTAATACACCAATGTAATGTAATGTAGCTTACATAATAGAAACTAAAACTATAGACACTCTGCAGACCTTTATTTTGAAGGAAACATGAAAATTAGAAGTCTTATTGTTGCAGCCAAATGTGACTTGTGACTTTAAAACAGTGACTTGGTCCCACCTCTGACAAAAAGCTATCACAGAGATTTAAGCTGTCAGTGTCCACTGTGAGGAACATAGTAAGGAAATGCAAGACCACAGGCACAGTTATTGTTAAGGCCAGAAGTGGCAGGCCAAGTAAAATACTGGAAAGACGAAGGATAGTAAAAACGATCAAAAACAGCCCACAGACTACCTGCAAAGACCTACAACATCTTCTTGCTACAGATGGTGTCACTGTGCATCGTTCAACAATTCAGCGCACTTTGCACAAGGAGAAGCTGTATGGGAGAGTGATGCGGTGGAAGCCTTTTCTGCACACACGCCACAAACAGAGTTGCTTGAGGTATGCAAACGCACATTTGGACCAGCCAGCTTCATTTTGGAAGAAGATGCTGTTGACTGATGAAACAAAGATGGAGTTATTTGATCATAACAAGACAAACACTTGCTACCCACAGAAAAAGTTGGTGGAGGTTCCATCATGCCGTGGGGCCACACAGCCAGTGCCAGTACTGGGAATCTTGTTAAAGTTGAGGGTTGCATGGATTTTACTCAATATCAGCAGATACTTGAGAATAATGTAGACAAAATCAGTCACAGAGTTGAAGTTAAGGCGGGGCTGGATATTTCAATAAAACCCAAACAACCCAAAATACTGCTCAAAATTTACTCTGGCATTTATGCAGAGGAACAAGGAAAATGTTCTGGAATGGCCATCCCACTCCCCAGACTCGAATATCATTATAAATCTGTGGAGTGATTTGAAGCGGGCTGTCCATGAATGGCAACCATCAAACCTAACTAAACTGGAGATGTTTTATAAGGAGGAACAATCAAAAAAACCTTCATCCAGAATCCAGACACTTATGGCTGTTACGTCTGCTAAAGGAAGCTCAACTAAGAATGGATGTGATATTTCTGTTGGGGTGCCCAAATGTATGCACTTGTCTAATTTCATTTTGATACATATTGCACATTTTCTGTTTCTCCAATAAACCTATTTCACTACAGAAATATTATTGTGTCCTTCAGTTATTTGACAGATCAAAATAAAATTGCTAATGCAAACACATTCATTATTTATAAATGATTGTCATGGAAATTGATAGCGGTGCCTAAACATTTGCATACGACTGTATATAGTGCATATTTCATGTTACTAATTAAGTGTTCTTGCCTTTGGCAAGGAACACATACTATTATCCGACATATATATTATTATTAAACTTATAGCAAAAATTTCCCCCCCTACTCCTCCCAGAGTTTTAAAGTTACATACACGAGTAAGGTACCAAAACGTGCGTCTCGATCCCGATCGAGTTGCTATTGTTTTGTGGAAGGTTTCGTAAAACGATTTGCGAAATATTACCTTTTTTGTGGCAAAAAAATCCGATAGGAATGAATGGGCCGAAATGTCCGAGCGCTACTGCTCCCAGAGTTTTTATGCTACACACAAAAGCTAGTACCAAAACGTGCGGCTTGTTCCCTTTAACATTCCTGTCATTTTGTTAAAGGTTTTTGAAAAATGGTTTTCAAAATAATAGCGTTATAAAAAAGTCCCATAGGAATGAATGGAGAAATTCTTCAGTGACACTACTGTCAATGTTTTTTTTACAGTAAACAGTAATACATGCAGGAAATAACTATTATATCCATCCATCTTCATCCGCTTATCCGTGATCGGGTCGCGGGGGCAGCAGCTCGAGCAGGGGACCCCAAACATCCTTTTCCCGAGCCACATTAACCAGCTCCGACTGGGGGATCCCGAGGCGTTCCCAGGCCAGGTTGGAGATATAATCTCGCCACCTAGTCCTGGGTCTTCCCCGAGGCCTCCTCCCAGCTGGACGTGCCTGGAACACCTCCCTAGGGAGGCGGCAAGGGGGCATCCTTACCAGATGCCCAAACCACCTCAACTGGCTCCTTTCGACGCAAAGGAGCAGCGGCTCTACTCTGAGATCCTCACGGATGACTGAGCTTCTCACCCTAATAACTATTATAGAAATATTTAATTGGTATTCTAAAAGTACATTGAATGTCCTTTCATTTAACAATATCTGAAAATATGTTCATAGTACCATCATGTTTAGTCTTTTTGAAAAGGGCTAAAGGAGCAGAAGAAGATTGAATCATTTATTTACAGATTGAAGTTATAAATGTACCGTTATTAACAGACTAGGAATGTATAGGGTTGGGAGTCTGTTTTGTCTTGCCCCAAAGGTCAAAGGAATGTTTGTTTTACAATTTTCTCTGTTCCTTTTATAAGTAGCTGTGGGGGTATGGGTCGGCAGGAGCACATGGCCTGGAGGGTTTGTCCATCTGGGATCAGGAATGTCCTGGTCAGATTTCAATGGTGAGAGTGTGGAGTTCGGATAAGGAGGAGTTATATCCTAGCCAGTCTTGGGTTTGCACAGCTTGAAGCCTCCATTAGAATGGGGGTTGCTAGGACTGGGAAATAAGTAATTTGAAGCTAAGAGTTTGGTCTTAGCATTAAGAGAAGATGCCAGGGGAGTCAGCAAATCAGGAAATAGTGGGAGGGTTTCAGTGAGGAATATAATGTCATGTTCTTGTAAATTGAGGTTGTCTTTGTCCTATTTTACCATGGATTAAACACCGGCCCTGTCTAGTAATAGGCAGTGGTCTTAATTTGCTCCTTATATAAATGCACTCTTGTATGCTATTCTTTTTAATAATTAGACACGACATATTTTGGCGCCCAAACAGGGACTAGGTTAGGATTTCATTCTTTAAACTTGTTGCAGGACTGTTGGCGAAGGGCCGGACGCATTTTTCACAAACTTAAAGCGGCCATTTTATCGGTGAGTTGTCTCCCTGTATAATAGAATATATTGTTTGTGAAATTCGCGGCTGCACTGTCTGCTGACTCTAATGCGGCAGGGAACTCTTACCTAGTCCAACACCCTCATTCTAAATTATATACTGAGTGTTTGTATAAAGAGCAAAGCTGCGCATGCGTACAGTCTTGTTGCGGGGAGAGATCCTCTGTTTATTATGTAACGAACTGTTTGTGTTTTGTGAAGTAAATCTTATGATACCGGACCTCAACGCACGTTTGGCAACGCGTAAGGTTGACTGAATGGTTAGGATTTGTGTCTAGTGCCCTTGCTGATCACAAATGTGATAAAAATACATTTTTAGACAGCATTTTCACCAATCGTTTGTATAAAACTTAGTGAGCTAGGAATGGAAATGGTACGATCCCTCCCATCACCGGTTCTCAGGCCTAAGGGGAACGTTTCCGACTAGCTTACCGGTGAATGTGAACTCCTTAGCGACAGTTGAAATTTCTGGCGAGAGCGGTTAGCTAAAACTGTAAAACATTTTCCCAGTTTTGCTATATTTGTTTGGTGCTGGAGATCCTGCAAAAGAGGCAGGCTTGTAAATAATTGAATGTTGTGTATAACTTTCGTACTAGCGGCCTGACAGTGTGTTTTACTGTGCCGAGGTGAGAGATAATTATACGTTTGGAACGGGAGAAAGTTTCTGTTATTGCTGCTGAAGCTTACCCTCTATGTGCGTGTGATTGTGTGATTGCGTCTTATGACTGGGACGACCCTATACATTAAGCAGTCAGAACCCACTGAGGCCAGGGGTGGGCGTTTTGTTTAACATATTGGAACCACTGAGGCCACGGGTGGTGCATTTTTGCTAAGAGGTCAAGTTAGTCATGTATGTGTTTGAGTCCTGCTGAGGCCAGGGGCAGGTGAACTGTATTTTTGTGATAAAGGTATGTCTAAGTGTTTTGTAGGATTATTGGATTTGTTTGTGAAGTGATGTTTTTCTGTTGAAGTTATGCTGTGTCGACGTTTGAGGCCTGTTCTTGTGAGGATGAAGGGGACGACTAGGAGTTGCGTGGTCAGTTTGGTTATTGAAAGACAGTTGTTATTGAGTTGGATTGGTGAAGTTATTGCTGTGTTAAGATGCTGTGTTACAATTGGAATTGTTGTGAAAGAAAGGGACTAAATGAGTATGATATGGAGGATGAGGAAATAAGCGAGAGAGTATTCGGTGTGTGTCTGTGCGTATGTGTGGCGCCATGTCTGTGTCTTTTTGTGTCTGTCTGCCTGTGCGTCTGCGCGCGTGTGTGCATTTCGGTGGCATGATTAAATGGTTGTGATGGCTTGTGGGCCTACAGTCTCATGTTGGAGTCGTTTATGTGGATATCTGTGTCTTAAAGAATAACAGTGATGGTGGAGGAATCGGTTGAATTAGGTAAAGTATGAATTTGTTTGTTGCAAATCGGTTTTGAATTGATTAGTTTAAAATTGGGCTGGAAATGATATTCTGGATTTGATATACAGTTTTAGTGGCTGGTTGATTATGGATTGTTAAGAGATTGGAAATTGGCAGGGAACGTGTGGGGGTTGTACATTTTAATTAGGCTACTTTCGTTGCGTTTAGTAGGGTATCAGGATTCCTACACTATAGCGGGTTGCATACATTTTAGTTGTTTACTATGCATACATAATAACACTGATATGTTGAGTTAGAGTTAATTACACACATACATTTTGAAATTCATTGCTTTCATGGATTACATTTCAGTTATGGATTGGGGACATATCGATTGTATAAAATTTGTTTAGGATAGTTTGGAGCCGCCTTTCAGCAGCTGGGAAGGTGCTCAGGGGTGATGCGGCTGTAACGAGCCAGCCCCTGGCGTAAGTTATACATTTTGTAGGAAGTTACAGTATGGTTAGAAATACATGGAATATGTAATACAAGAAGGATGGTACAGTAATGAGTAATTGGGAAACAAGATATACCAAAGAGGGGAACTCTCGACTTTTGGAAGTTGGTTTGAAATTTAGCTGGGGTCCTTAAAGTCCGCCATGCGTGGCCTTTTGATGCGTGTTTGTGGGGTTGCGAGATAGGTAAATGAGGCGGAACTAATATCTGTTGGTGGAAATATGAAAGTTTGTGTTTAATGGATTCCTGGGTTGTGCATCTGATGTATGGACAATGGAGCGGCATGGGAATGCACTGGTGTGTGGATGGTTTTGAAATGAATTAAAGTGGTTTTGGTGGATGTGGTTGTTGTGATGGAGTGGTGTCGCCGGAACGTTTAGGGGTGACCGGGGTAATCGAGCTCCGCTGGAGAGGTGAAGGATGCTGTAGGCTTAGTATGGCTATGTTTTGATTTGGGCTATCGGAATGGACATTTTCTGGTGGTAAATTTTGAGGATGCTTCGGTGTCCGCGAGAAATTGGTGGGATTGAAATTATTGTGGGGACTAATTTGGTATTAACTGATGTTGAAAGGTTTTAACATTTATATTGACCAGTTGTTTGGCGGAGTTTTGACTGTTCGTTGTGCTATTAGGATACTGTTAACGGGAGGGTAAATTGGTTATGGGACAGGTTAAATTGGAATTTAGCCTAATTTAAATTGGAATTGTCTTTTGGCATGGATCTATTGGGACATGAAATATTTTGGTGTTTGTGTTGATATTTTGTAAAGTAACAGTGCGCTGGAGATGTTCTTGAACTTTTTATGAGCTGGTTTTGAAGATAGGATGAAGCGGAACTGAAATAAGGTGACAATGACCTGTGGATGAGAGTTGTGTACAGCGTACCGAATGTCTGGTGGGCTTGTGATGAAGTTTGTTTGTGAATTGCTTTGCGAAGTTAGCGGTGAGTTTATAAGGTAAATTGTGGAATTTTGGTTTAATTTAAGGTTTGGTCCTTTGAGTGTAAAAGTTGTTGTTTCGGCAGTATTTAATGTTTCTTTGAGTTCCCCTAAATGAGTTGCTGGATGGAGTATTGTAAAGCTAAATTGGACACGCCTGCACTGGGGATAGTAGGCTATGTCGTTATTGATTTAAAACGGATTTGGACTGTGGTAGGATTTATATGAATTAGGATCAAAGTAAGGTGTTGGTTCGTGCTGTCTTCCGTTTTTTTGCATGAATGGGACTATTAAAATTTGAAAATAGGGATTTGTTAAATTGAGCTACATGCTACTGGTTTGCCAGTAGAATGAAGTGTGCTGTGAGTGTAAACAAAGTTGATGTTTGATTGAACATGCGCCGTGGAGATTGGTATTTAACTTCGCTACCTTTTAGTAGCGATATTGCAATTTGGGGTTGAATTTTGGATGATGTTTAAAATTGTTTTGATGGGAGAACTGATTTTGTTTTAGGTTAACACTTACAACTTGGACGATTCATGCAGTTTTGAGGGTTAAAAAACTTTGCGTGAGGACAGCCTCTGACCGTTTGATATCAACCTAATTTGAGCTCATTGAAGGTAGTGTATTTTGGGAAAAATTATGATGTGGGTACCTCGATAAGTAATGCATGGAATTTTATGTCGTTGAGCTGTTGTTTCACAGGGAATTGATACTTGGGATTTAAATTGGGACTAGTTTAAAAAAAAACGTTTTGCGAACACATGGATTAAAGTTACGATTAATAAGATTGTAGGCCATGCAAAATTGTTAATTATTGGTTTATTAGAGACACCGCTGCCACTTTACAAAGTCACGTTTATTTTGCCTTGGGGGATTAATGCGTTTTGGTACTTTGGGGGGATTAATACGTTTTGGTGAACATGTTAAATGGGGAATTTAAAATGACGATGAGTTATAACAGCAGAGCAATAATTAAGAACTTGACTAATTTGTGGAACTAATTATGAGATGTCATTGGACTGGGTTACATTTGAGAGAGCTGTGTCATGGTTTTCGATTTTGTCCGGCTTGATCACCCGCTACAAGATCGTAAACTATACACATGTATTGCGATTGAAGCAACAATCTTGACAACAAGATGTCAATTGGGATGCATTTCATTTTAATGACCAAGGGAATTATTGTTTGGTTTCCAAAGAATGGGGACTGGAAATTACTGCTTATGTTAAAAAGCTGAAAATGTTTGTTTAGGTATTCTGTATTGTGTCGTCCTGGGGCCCCTCTGTGTTGTTTGTGTTGTATGTTTTGTTTTGTTGTCTGTTTTGTCAATTTGTGTTGTCTTACAGTGAGGACCAAAGGGGGAATGGCTTTCAGAGACTGATCTGGTGTCCTCTACTCCCTCAGTCTGTGAAAGTGTCGTCGTTTGGCCAAATGAATGGGGGGTTCACAAGATGTTTTTACAGGGGTAAGAAGTTATTTAGTTTAGTTGACCTGGGGAGGTAGAGATTAAGTTGAGATGTTAACTGGTGATCGGGGGAAACGAATGGCTAGGACCCTAGGGAATTTCGGGGTGGTTTTGATTTTAAGGACTGCTTTTGTTAGAAATTGTGTCAGATAAAGGGGATATTGAGTTCATAGGTGTTTTTGGGTAAGATAGAACTGTGAATGTAACTGATTGAATAATGTTATTGGGTTTTAGTTATGTTTTTAAGAGATTGCATTTGGGTAAAGTAATAATAGGATACAGGGAGGTTTTGGAAAGAACTGGGGAATGTTAATTATGGAGTTCAGGCTATTGACAGAACAGGGTTAGTTATACACTTAATTGTTTGACAGCACTAAGGTCCAGGCTTTAGTCCTGCCAAACGTCACTGGGTCAAGGGGAGTATGTGTTGATTTATTGATTGAAAAAAAGGAGGACTGGGATAATTTGAGGAAATCTGGTTCTCTACTTTAAGCAAGTCAGGGTTATGGAATCAGGTTAGTTAAGAGATGCTGTCAGAAGATGTTTTATTAATTGTGGGCTGATTTTATTTTTATCCCTATCTAGAGCTATTGGGAAATTAGTTATTGACAGTAAAGTTGAGCACCTGTCACTGAAGGGGTTTTTGTTCTGATATTTTTTTCTTAGCGTTTCCTGACAATTTCTAATGATTGAATATTTGATGAAAGGGGACATGATATAACTGGGTGGATTTGATTTTGGGTCTAGGTGTTAATGGTTGGGGGCTACTTGGTCACAGGAGTTCTTTGATTTTTCTTTGCTTCAGTGTTTTTATTGCTCAGGGCAGTTTTGGGATCAGTACAGGGCTGAGTCATGTTTTATTTTGTTTTTACATTGACATGTCAAAAGTGTTAAAGTTTGGTTTTTGGGATTGGCCATATGTTTGATAAAACGGGGATGTGTTGGGTTTATTGAGAGGCGGGCCTAAGGGCTTTGCGTGATGGTATCTCTGGTTTAGTATTTCAGGTGTCTAGTGACACTGGGGGGTAGGACTTACTGAGTTCATCAGTTGATTGGTTTTAAGTTTGCCCTGTGTTCTAGAGGTGAGGGTCCTGCCTAGTGGGAGTGAGATGGGTATTTTGGGATGGAGCAATTTGTTGTTGTGGGCAAAGAGCTGTGTGTTCCTGATGGTTGAACACGTTATGATTTATAGTTCATTTTTCTTAGAACTCAGGTCTTAATAGGTTGGAATAGGGTATTTGTATTACGTTACTTTTCCATGCTTATGCATGGAAAAGAGGGGGGAGATAGAGAACAGAAAACATATTGAGGTATACATTTTATATCATCAGATTAGGAACATACAGGTTTTATTTTGCCATTAGGTTTTTCCAAAAGATAGGTGCAAATTTGAATCTTTGTTTTGGAGCAGATTTTATTTATTTTTGTCAGTGGGTTTATTCAGATGAAGCCTACGTAAAGTATTTGTTTCACATGATAGAAGAGTGGAGTTTACTTGTTGTTGGAGGTCCAATGCTAAGACTTCCAAAAAGAGACCTGAACGAGGATAAGACTGTGTTAAGAAGCCGAATGGGATGCAGGAGTTTTCTAAACCTGCAGAGACTTGAGAAATGGACAGAAACAGTTTTATGCACAAAGAGACACTTCAGAAAATTGCCAGTACAGCCCCAGAGGGGGGACGAAGAGAAGATGCCTTGGGAGCAGACAAGGAGACGTCGTGAGGACAGAGACCAGCGACACCGACATGGGAGGAAGGGCGGTAACGAGAAGCAGAGGAGTTCGAGGAAACGACCCGAGACAAGATGGAGATGGAGAAGGAGAGACCAGAGAGACCGCCAGAGGAGATCGTGAAGGAGGAGAAACGGGGAGTGGCTGACAGATGACAGAAACCAGAAGAGACCGCCAGGGGAGTTTTGAGCAAAGTTTATTTTATGGCACATTGAAAATTAATAGTTTAAAGAGATTGATAACTTAGAATTTGGACATTGGTTTATGACAGTTGAAAACATAATACAAGACTCATTGAAACTAATTGGAAAGTAGAGTCACTGATTAAAATGCTGTCAAATATTATGGCTGTGTACTTATGAGAATGTTTGTACGCTCTTCTTTTTTCAGAAATTGCCTTGTGTGGACAAATCCTTCCGAAATGCATAAAAATTGGACATCAGAGAGTGAAGTGAGCACCCGAATTGATTCCCAAAACGCACGCATGGCAGAACACGACTGGGGCCTCTGATGACATGAGGTTTCAGCCCATTCTTAATTTGTCCTCTGGTAATCTGAAGATTTTGCACCATTATAGATTGTGTACGTTTGAAATAAATAATAAAGATTGTAAGAAGAAAGAAGAACAGTTTTTGGAAGTTTGAGAAATAATGAATGAACTGAACTATGGGCTTAAGGGCTGAAGACAAAGACAAAGTTGAAAAGGAACAAAAGAAGATTGGATTGAAGTTAATTGAGGACTAAAATATATGGGATTTTCTGCCAGAAAAGGGGAATGTACAGGAAACTTCACTGAAATTTAGTATTAGAAGCATGCATTTTGGGTGAGATTTGTTTATACAACGTAATGATTACATGATTGTTTAATTGTGCTGATAATGAGGGTTTGACAATGTTGAAGGACTTATGCAACAAGGATGTTATACTTTAAGCTGATGGACACAGTTTTGGTTGAATTGACCGGAGGTTTGAAAATTTAACTCTGTCTGATTTGAATGCTTATTGTTTTGAAATCGATGTATATGATCGATTTGAGGGGGGAATATGTCGATGTTTTTTTTACAGTAAACAGTAATACATGCAGGAAATAACTATTATAGAAATATTTAATTGGTATTCTAAAAGTAAATTAAATGTCCTTTCATTTAACAATATCTGGAAATATGTTCATAGTACCATCATGTTTAGTCTTTTTGAAAAGGGCTAAACGAGCAGAAGAAGATTGAATCATTTATTTGCAGATTGAAGTTATGAATGTACCATTATTAACAGGGTTGGGAGTCTGTTTTGTCTTGCCCCAAACTGTTGGGTCAAAGGAATGTTTGTTTTACAATTGTCTCTGTTCCTTTTTTCAGTAGCTGTGGGGGTATGGGTCGGCAGGAGCAAATGGCCTGGAGGGTTTGTCCATCTGGGATCAGGAATGTCCTGGTCAGATTTCAATGGTGAGAGTGTGGAGTTAGGATAAGGAGGAGTTATATCCTAGCCAGTCTTCAGTTTGCACAGCTTGAGGCCTCCATTAGAATGGGGGTTGCTAGGACTGGGAAATAAGTAATTTGAAGCTAAGAGTTTGGTGTTAGCATTAAGAGAAGATGCCAGGGGAGTCAGCGAATCAGGAAATAGTGGGAGGGTTTCAGTGAGGAATATAATGTCATGTTCTTGTAAATTGAGGTTGTCTGTGTTCTATTTTACCATGGATTAAACACCGGCCCTGTCTAGTAATAGGCAGTGGTCTTAATTTGCTCCTTATATAAATGCACTCTTGTATGCTATTCTTTTTAATAATTAGACACAACACTACTCCCAGATTTTTTACACTACATACACAAGTAAGGTACCGAAACGTGCGGACTACTAGTGGCGGCAAGAACACTTCAAACAATTTCCCCAGAAATTGTACCTAATCTTGTTATAATTTCTGTGATTTACACATGGATATTTATGTCAACACAATTTAAAATACCATTTGAATTAGATCCAGCTTCCCTGTGTGTTGATGAAATGCAACAAAGTCCATGATTCATAGCAAATAAATGTCAGCCCCAGCCATCTTCCGTTGTTAGGGAAAAGAGCTTTGACAGAGGTTCCTAGCTTTGATCGCTAGGAATTACCTACAAACCTTTTACACCCATATAGTATTATTAGGGGCCAAGCCCCATAGGGGCTGGAACCCTATTGTATCTGTTGGTTTTATTAGGGGTCCAAGCCCGAAGGGGCTGGGAACCGTCGTTGCAAAGCAACGCGGTTCACAGCTCCAGCAGGGCTGTGGAACCCTATTGTTTTCCTAAGGTTTCGTATTCTTCTTCTTATTATTCTTCCGGTAAAACCGTTACTACAGCCTAAACCGTAAATGATCGTGGGGGTGCCATTTTCAGGACTGGTCCAGATCACCGCTGGGACCTCAGACAGAAAAATTCAGCCACTTCCACCACTAGGTGGCGCTATAGCAGAAAAAACGTGTTTGCCCTTATAACTCCCAAACCGTACATCGCACATAGAAGCTACACATATCCACGCGTTCCCTGAGTTCAGCTGAATCTTCTGACATAGGCCACGCC
>JACXGM010033710.1:0-12194 GCA_016801145.1 Umbra pygmaea
TCCCATACAGGGGATTTAAATGACGCGGGACGTCCAAGCTCCTCCGTTTCTCCGCTCGCCATGACCATGCTGTGAGCGGACTGAACATGCGCAAAACTTTTTTATTTCAGTAATCAATCCGCGGATCACGTGTGTCCCGAACCGAAGATATTGATCCGAACGGATCACGGATCAATGACGATCCGTTGCACCACTAGCAAATAAGCATATGACGTCATATATAAAAATAGAAAAAGCTGTACCCCCCGAAGCTCGTGGTGTAATTCGAACACTAAGCAATTATCCCCATATGATGCTGTGTATTTACTGATTGTTTGTTTACTACTGGACTACCCAGCCTGTTTTATCAAAGGTCTAATGTCAGTGGTCAAAATGTCTGTGGTTTCGCTTTCTTGACTAATTTGAAGTCAGAAGGGAAGTTTGTGTTGCTAACTGGTTAGATTTACTCCATCATGTCTCATGGGGTGAACGGTTCAGTAATTCACATATTTACATATTTACTGTACACTGCTCAAACACTGAAATCACACTTCAAGTCTCAATGATTAAAACATATTAAAGATCAAAATATTTACTGTATATTGTGTATTTAGTTGAGAACAATATGACCTAACAACAGACAATGGAAACCAAAATCTCAATTGCGGGTTGGAGGGCAAACTGCACTAGCATAAGGTCTGGCAATGGGTCTGAGGACTTCATCCCTGTACTTAACAGCAGTCAGGGTACAGTTGGCTAGGACGTGGAGGTCTGTGCGACCCTCCAAGGATATGCCTCCCCAGACCATCACTGACCCACTGCCGATCCGGTCATGAATCTGCAGGAAGCATAGCATTCATCACGGCATCACCAGACCCTTTCACCTCTGTCACATGTGCTCGGTGTGAACATGCTCTCATCTGTGAAAAGAATGGGGCGCGAATGGCAGACCAGCCAATTCTGGTGTTGTCTGGCGAATGCCAATCGAGCTGCATGATGCTGGGCTGTGAGCACAGGTCCCACGTTTGGACGTTGGGCCCCCATTCCACCTTCATTGAGTCTGTTTCTGACAGTTTGGTTAGAAACATGTACACAAGTAGCCCGCTGGAATTGATTTTGTAGGGCTCTGTCAGTGCTCCTCCTGTTCCTTCTCACACAAAGGAGCAGATACTGATCCTGCTGCTCGATTTACATTTTACATTTCAATCAACGACTCTTTGCACAGTCACGAATCAATCCGGCAACCTTCCAATTACTAGTCTGACTCTCTAACCCCTGAGCCATCTGATGCACTTCTACAGCCCTGTCCAGGTATCCTAATGTAACGGCCCGTCTCCTGGCATCTGACTCTTCAGACTGTACTGGGAGAGACAGCTAACCTAATTGCGACAGGATGTATGGATGTGCCATCCTGGTGGAGCTGGACTACCTGTGCAACCTGACTGGGTTGCAGGCACCACCTCATGCTATCAGTAGTGACAAGGACACAGGCAAAACACAAACCTGAAGAAGAATCAGTCAGGAAGACTGTTCTGAGCAGTGACTGGGACAAGACGATAGGCCTCGAAGACACCGGACCAGTGACCAGCTGTGTCACTAGCAGCACTATGCAGACACGCACATCCCCTCAGCGTTGCTGGGAACCCTCTGGTCTTTGCCTCTGGAGGTAAGGATATAGTTAGGTGTCACTGCACAATATTACACCAATAATAAATACACATTATGGATCACTTTCTCCAGGCAGAGATTAGGCTTAGTCCAGGACCAAAAAGAAATCCAGTGGATTCTCTGTTGAATTTGCTTTTTAGGACCTTTTTAGTTTGCGAAATTTGTAAAAAATGAAGAATTATCATTTGCGTATTTTGAATAATAACTTCCATACTGGTTTTGTTTACACTGTCATGTCTCGTGACGGCAATCGCGCAGTTGTGAGTGTGTCATGGAATGTCCTGCGAGACTTTCCTGAACAACTGCATTTACATTTGCAAAATCCCAAGTGGGATCTTTAGAAAACCTCTCGTACCGTACCTCAGGAGGTTGCGTGAAATGTAGCAGCTATTCGAGAGAGACTGGCAAGTTTAAACGTTAAAATTGTATCTCTCGTCTCAAGCTTTTCCGAACATGTCTAGTATATGAGGCTGAAAGCTCTCGTAATGTAAACGGGCAGTTACTCCTGGGACTTAATCTGCCTCAGGCAAAACACCTTAGAAAATGTACAGCTAGAGCACAACACTCTCAATAACAGACATTCTGTATTTTTACACTAATTCAAAGAAACTAAAGCTGTAATCGACACACTTTTTTTTACCAGAGTCCTAAACTGTATCAGAGGTACCAGGGCATCAAATTTCGTGAGTACACACAAAGACTAAACACCTGCAGACACATGAACATACTCACATGAGCGCACAAACATATGCACCCATTTTACATTGTTCAAATACACAAATTATTTCATATTACATTGAAACACAATAAAAAATATATAAATTAAAGCACACTCACCATCATGGCGGAAATAGAACAGTACCTTACACAAACTATTCACACTGGATCTGAGAGTTTCATTATTAATGGTGCAAGAAAAACAGGTTTGGCTCTGCTTGAACCTGCCTCTAAAAATACTACACATTTTTGTGCCATGAGTGATGTGTTTTTATATGTATACAACGTATTCGGTCAAATTAACATATAGACACTAACGAGCAGTAATGTAACTCGGTGCACTAGCAATAGGTCCTGGCTGTCTGCAGGTTTATGACATTATATTTAAGACATTTTAAATGCCACTCCAAATGCTTTTTAAGAACAATACCACAGTATGATTGGTCAGGAATTTAATTATAATGAATGCAGGTAGAGGATTATGTATTCTAGCTTTTAGTATTATTAAACAATCTGATTGTGATCAAACAAAACATATTTAAGACCGGGGACATGGTTTACCTAATAATAACTTTTTCAACCAATCTTTGGTCAAAACTAGCTCTGGTTTATAAAAGGTGTATACAGCTTGAGTAAACCACGACTGTGCTCATACACAACGCAGAATATAGTGCCTGGATACAGGCTGCAGCTGCAGTAAATTGGACATTTTGAAAAAAACACTGAGGTGCCTTCCTGGAAATTATGGTATGGATCAGTTACCAGTGGAATTAGATAGTCTCATAAACCACAACTCTCTGCCAACCAGCTTATACATTTCAAAACACTGAGTTATTAAATGTCCCTTAACTGAGTAGATTAACAGTACAGTCAGTGCTTTCATTTTAGCGCAACTATAATAGGATCTTTACTGGGACATCACCCAGAAGGTAAGTAACATTAACCCCACACACTAATCAACTGAGTCATTAGAGACATGTGTCTTCACATTAAACTATTTATTGTCAGTAAACATTGGTGAAAGGTTTAAGTTGCCAAAGAGAAAATTAACATGATGAAAGTAAATAAAACATAGATGTTTAGAGTTCCAAGAAACATGGATATTTTAGGACATATCTATTGGACTGTTACAAAAATCTACTGTATGTTCAACCGTGTTTAGGTAACCTTTGAGGTTGTTATTATTTTATTAGCTCGGTGACATATGACACAATGATACTGTGCCTCAAGGCAGCATTTTCCAAACTAGGGTTAGTGCATAATATACATGTAATATAAATATGATAATCTGCACATCTAATATCATCTACAACAGCCAGATTATATTTGTGTTTATTTTTTACATGTAAATTTTACTGAAAGTGGGCCTAAAACTATGAATGCTCTTCACACATTTAAATTGTAATAATAACTCTATATCCCTAATCAGTAAATTAAGGACTTTAAATCTCTATAATAGGTTTTGAAACCTTCTGTTGGTTTGTAACTAAGAATTAATAAAGTAGATATACGCATCAAATACGATTAAGGAAGTATTGGCCAACATTCACAACAAACATTGCCTGAGCATTGAGTTCAGTGAGGTGCCTTAATAATTACTCACCTATTTTGTAACAATCTTTGTAAATTAAGTACTGTAAATCTCTATAAAAAGGTTTTAAAACCTTCGGTTGGTTTATAACTAAGCATGAATAAAATCAATATACGCATCAAAAACGATTAAGGAAGTGTTGGCCTACATTCACAACAAACATTGCCTGAGCATTAAGTTCCGTGAGGTGACATATAATAGTAGTTTATTGCAGATCGGATTACTTAGACTATATACAAATTTAGAGTAGATATGTACAATAAGTGTATGATCACAAACGAACTGCTGACGAACTAACCAAAATAAAATGAACTTTCGATTGCGCACCAACCGCTAGTCTTGGACTAAAGTGAAAGTTTTAAAATCGCGTCTCAACCATAGAGTGTATAGTACGTCTCAACCACAAAATAAACATGACCCGTTTCTTAATAATTGGAAACAATTCAGATTTGCAATAACTTACCTGCGACACGTTAATATAAGACGGCTTTACACATTTAACAATAGTTTGGGCATAATCCTTCCTTTTTGTTTGGTCTTCTCTAGCTTCACTGTCAGAACTTCTATCACATCTGTGAAAACAATGAATAAATATAATCTTTAATAGCAATCCATGCACAGTAACGTTGTCATATGTCTATTTCAGCTAATGAAACTAAAAACGTTACCGACGAATTAAGTTTGTATAACGTGAACGAAAGTACGAGAATTTCCCTAACCCAATAAACGCATTAACGTAGTGTACGGAAAAAGAAAAAATATATTTCCTGTGGAGTCAAGATTACATGGGTCCGCTTTGTAATTGATTGAATACCTGCATGTTGTTAACGCGCATTTCCATCTCAACAAAGACAATAATACATAACTTTATACATATTATTACCCATGTCTTCGCCTATGGCACAGCAGTTAATCTGTATGCGTGTATCAACAGTTATGTAAAGTTTAGGCTAGTCGTATACCACCCATTTAATTTATATTGTATGTTTCGAGTAGATTTTGCGTGAAAGGGCCAAATTATCTGTACAGTAGCAAGGTTATTAAGAATAATTGTAAGCTGTGCATACATTCGTTAAGCATACTTTTATATCGTTTTGTGGTTTTAATCTAAACTTTTCAGGAAACGTGTCCGGAAGTACAGGAATATTCCTACAGGATATATCCACATACGACCAAACTGCTGTAGCCATACGTGTGAAAATGAAGGTAAATCACACTGTTTTTCTACCAATTAGCATAATATAAGTATTAAACATACTCACTGACATCGCTAGGCTGGACAATAATTATGGTAACCTTTAAAATAGGTGCGATTGTAACATCAGGTGTGTATTGCGAAACGTTTTGCAATAGTGAAGACATACACTCACCTAAAGGATTATTATGAACACCCGTTCAAATTCTTCTTAATACAATGATCTACTCAACCAATCACACGGCAGTTGCTTCAGTGCATTTTGGGGTGTGGTCCTGGTCAAGACAATCTCCTGAACTCCAAACTGAATGTCAGAATGGGAAAGAAAGGTGATTTAAGCAATTTTGAGCGTGGCATGGTTGTTGGTGCCAGACAGGCTGGTCTGAGTATTTCACAATCTGCTCAGTTACTGGGATTTTCAAGCACAACCATTTCTAGGGTTTACAAAGAATGGTGTGAAAAGGGAAAAACATCCAGTATGCGGCAGTCCTGTGGGCGAAAATGCCTTGTTGATGCTAGAGGTCAGAGGAGAATGGGCCGACTGATAGAAGGGCAACTTTGACTGAAATATACACTTGTTACAACCGAGGTATGCAGCAAAGCATTTGTGAAGCCACAACACGCACAACCTTGAGGCAATGGGCTACAACAGCAGAAGACCCCACCGGGGTACCACTCATCTCCACTACAAATAGGAAAAAGAGGCTACAATTTGCAAGAGCACACCAAAATTGGACAGTTGAAGACTGGAAAAAGGTTGCCTGGTCTGATAAGTCTTGATTTCTGTTGAGACATTCAGATGTTACAGTCTTTCAGATGGTACAGAATTTTGCGTAAACAGAATGAGAACATGGATCCATCATGCCTTTGTTACCACTGTGCAGGCTGGTGGTGGTGGTGTAATGGTTTGGGGGATGTTTTCTTGGCACACTTTAGGCCCCTTAGTGCCAATTGGGAATCATTTAAATGTCACGGCCTACCTGAGCATTGTTTCTGACCATGTCCATCCCTTTATGGCCACCATCTACCCATCCTCTGATGGCTACTTCCAGCAGGATAATGCACCATGTCACAAAGCTCGAATCATTTCAAATTGGTTTCTTGAACATGACAATGAGTTCACTGTACTAAAATTGCCTCCCCAGTCACCAGATCTCAACCCAATAGAGCATCTTTGGGATGTGGTGGAACGGGAGCCCGTGCCCTGGATGTGCATCCCACAAATCTCCTTCAACTGCAAGATGCTATCCTATCAATATGGGCCAACATTTCTAAAGAATGCTTTCAGCACCTTGTTGAATCAATGCCATGTAGAATTAAGGCAGTTCTGAAGGCGAAAGGGGGTCAAACACGGTATTAGTATGGTGTTCCTAATAATCCTTTAGCTGAGTGTATGAGCGAGGTAAAGATAGTTTACATTCGTTGGAGAATGGGAAGGAAATCCTACAATCCAGCTTTTATTTTCTCTTAATGTTCATTTTCAAAAATACATTCTTTATATCTTTTATTAATTAAAAGAAATCTGAAATTCAATAGCTCATACAAAAAGTGTTGTCATGTGATATATGACAATGATATGTAAAAATTTAGAATTGGGGAAGATGGACTACACTCCACGGCTTTTCTTTTTTCGAAATCTGAAAAACAAAAAGTAATAGCCTATCTACTCTAAAAATGTGCAACAATGATGAAAATGATATAATCTGAATTGGGGGAGGATAGGAAATTTGATTGAATTTTTTAAACTAAATAGCTACTACAAAAAGTTTGCATGAAAGGTACAATATGTAGGTTTTGGCCGCTAGGGGTCTCTCAATCAAAACAATAATAATATTATGCCAGGAACGTGAACTCGGATTTGATTTTTTTTTGTTCAAAACAATAGCGCTCCTTTTAAATCATTGCAATAATCATTGTTAATTCATTATAAAGCTAGTGAATTTTAACAAAATTCAATTGTATTGTGTGTAAAGACACAATAGGAGCATGTCATAGCAAAAAATATAATTTAACATGTTTAATAACTTTTTTATTAAAAACAGAAACAAATATAATATTGTACACACAATTTGATTGAACATATTGTCAGTGTCTCGTGTAAACACGATTACATTTGAAAAACATTCACTAGATTATGTTTTATCCAACAATAGACTAATTTTAGCAACACATGAACATAGACACACAACCTATTTAACAATGATTATTGTAATGACTTATGAGCACTATTATTTTGAAACAGAAAATCAGAGTTCGTGTTGCCGGCAAAATATAGCTACTGTAGTGTTGCCAGGCGAACGGTTCTTGCCTAGCTAGCGCCAGTGCTCTGTATTGTTAAATATTTTCAAAGCCCATCTACAGAGAGCCTTCCCAATGCCTACTAAACCCCATTGTACCAAATTTGGTTGCAGTTCCACCAGAGTTCCACTGGGGGTGATCACGGGCGAGTGCAAAATGAATGGGAGTCTATGGAGCTAGACGGCTAAATTTGTCTCTTTCGCCCGATAGTCGTGGAGAAATCTCAGATTTGATTGTAGTTTTTGCAAGTTGAACATGGATTATAGGTCGAAAGTTGACCTAAGGTACTTATGTCCTTTCGATTTCTTACAGTTTGTGTCGTTGTTGCCCATAATACGCTAGCATTCTGCTAATGAATGCTGATTGGTCAGTGGACTGATTACGACCAGAGATTCCGCTTGATGGCATTCGAAGCAGAGCCAGCCCGAGATGGGTCTGTCTGCAGACTGCAAGAGAGGGGCGTAACTTGAAGGGGGCGTAACTTGAAGTCGGGCGTAACTTGAAGTTGTCCAAATTGAAAAAAAAAATACATTGCAATATGGTTTCTAGCAATACATTATCACTAATACATTGGCGCTTATGCAGATTTTGCTTTGCGACCTTGCTGTTAACTTGATCTAAGCCTTACCCAAACCCTTACTCTAACCTTAACCACTCAGAAACCTTGCTGTTAATTCGATCCAAGCCATACCCAAACCCCTAACCTACCCTTAGCCACTCAGAAACCTTGCTGTTAACTCCATGTAACATGTGTTATGTCTACACTATTTACTGTTCTCGCGATAATTTTGGAAGTAGGCGTAACTTCAAGGTTCGTGATTAAAATGGGCAAAACTTAAAGAGGCGTAACTTGAAGTCTTGCAGGCTGCAGAGAGATACTATTGCATCTACCCTCCTTCTCTGAGAATGTTAAAGGGATACTTCACCCTACAGCTATCTGGAGGTGCTAGTAGCTTCTCCCAGACATTTGTAGAACAGTGAGATATGTTTCACCCATGCCTGGCTAGTTTTAAGAGCAAGATTTGAAATTTCGCGGGGAGTTTTCACACGCTGACGTCACCGTGTGAGCCCAATGGACTTTGGAGATAGGAAAAATGAATATAGGCGTGTATTTGGTCGCGAAAATAAGCATCCCTGTTATACTGATCTGGCTTTCAAACCTACTCATTTAAAGCCTCGGTTGTCCTTGATTTTTTAAGGTATAGCTTGTCTTTCTGTGACATTTCGATCAGCCGTTTTAACACTAAACATACGAGGTGGTATGACTTTTTCAGTATGTATAGAACTACAATGCTGGCTTTCTTATTCCAAGCCCCGCCCACCTGGCACTCTGGATTCTGTGAAACAGTTCGTAATTAAAGTCGCTGGTAACACAATTGCCACTAACCTAGGATTTGCAGATGAGGAATTTTACAAATTGCTTTAACTTTCTGAGTGACATCCAACCATGCATGTTTGTGCCCGAGTACACCGAAGAACATTTACAACAAATGGAGTTTGATATTCAGCTTCAACAAGGAAGCATGTTCTACAGATAAGTTGAAACGCGGTTAAATTCTAATTGCCTAAATGCTTCTGTGGGAATATTTCATCCATGTCTACTGAAGAAAAATGGACTTGCTTGTAAGGCTTGGACCACAAATGACTGACGACCGAATATGCATTACTGAATCACAGAAGTTTTCCAGCACAAATGGAAAGAGACGTAGCAGACAATTAACAGATGAGTACGTTTATTAAACCTATTTTATGTACCTTGATAATGGAGCACACGTCGTGTCTGTATGGTAATGTTATTGTACTGTATGTGTAGTGTGCCAGCTGTATTTAGTAGCTAGCTGAGTGGGTAAATTACTATACCTTACTATATATAGGCTACTCTTTCTAGATAAAGGAAAATGGATGGGATCGCATTGCTTTTCAGCCGCTTTCGGGCTGTAATGCCGGTTAATTCAGCACGTAGATCCCTTTCGTAATCTTACTACCTAAAATGCCGACTGCATACCCTAACTTTTTATATTGTAAAATGTGAAAGATTACTCCTTCTTTTTGGGCTTGCTTGTAATTTCTGCAACCAGGTACAGAACACCAAACGGGCATGATGAATAGAAATTAGACTACAATTTCAAAAACAAATATGTATAACTTTCTAGCGTCAAGCTGTACAGACGTGTGCTGTTGAATTGCCCATGTTCTGTGTCGGTGTGTTCAAGCGGGGACAGGCACTAAATTTGCTTGGAATTCTGGGAGTTGTGGTAGCTCAAGTTTAAACAGATACAGAAGCACCCCAGTGGATGCGAAAGGAACTGAAATATACTATCGGCTTTTCTCTGATATATTGAAAAAGAACAGACATGTATATGACATAAATCATCTATGGTAACGTTTGTAAATGGTATACTATGAAACTGATTTACTGTGGAACACTCCTTTAAGGTAGACTTTTTCATCCACCGCATCTGTTATTTTGGTTTCTGGCACTTTTACTTGCCTCTCGTTTTTTATAAAACTGTGAAAGTTACCTGGGAAATAAATTGAATTTGAGTACTTGTTGTGTTATGTGCATTGAACGCAGATGTGCATTGAACATTTAATCAAATACTGGTAAAGGGTTGTCCTATTTCTTATTTCCCAAGGACGATGTACGTTACAACGTCATATATATACACACATGTTACAAAAATTTAACTTATGTGCTCCTGTTTTAATTGCCAAAAGCCTATCTGAATTTATGGGTTCACATGGGAGGGAAAGTTAGCTAAATCAATACAAAGTTGGTGTATGATCATGTCCAACTCAGTCAATTTGCATGGGCTACCATAGATCACAATGATACTGTTGGCAGGGGAGATTCTTCCCTTGTATATATTTCGGCGTGGTCTTTAAAGCATTAGCAAACCAAAACTTTCTGGCACGTGTATTGACAGGGAGAGCCTAGCCGGTCAGATATGTTGTCAATGGCAAAGGAAGTGACTCAAAGCTTGCCGTAAAGCAGTATCTCTGGCCGTACGATGTGTATGACGTCATTTACATTTTAAAATACTTTTTAGAACAGAAAAGCGGCGATGGATGGTTGGCCAAGATGGCGGCATGACAAGTCAACTTCATCCGAGCTCTCGTCACTTAAGTTTTATCGTATGCATTATTAATATTATAGAACAAACGTTTACGTCCCATAAGATTGTAGAAGTATTCAGTTTGACAAATTTTATTCACAAAAATTTATTGTGCACCTACAATGCCTAAGTTGGTACAGAAAAGACTGAGTGCACCTAGCACTGAAACCAAATGTTGCACACCTGCTAGCGACCATGACTATGCTAATGAGATGGAGTGTACCATGCAAGGAGTTAGCGAAGAAGATTTCCCTCCATTGCCGATGACGGTGACACCCTGTAAGCCACCGCTTGCCAAAAAAACTACCATCTCTCATGTCGACTCGGTCACTGCGCTTAACTCAGATGACGCCTTTCGCACCCTAGTTAACCTCATAAACTCCAGGAGTGACAAAATTGCGAAAATGGTTGAATCCATCCGTGTCGAAATAAAGGACCTGAAGGAGAAGATTTTCACCATCGAAAAGCGTGTGGAGAGAAGTGAGGAGACTACGGTGAAATATCTGAACATAGTGTTGGATCTGGAGCGTTACGGTCGTCGTTGGAATTTAAGGCTCTATGGTGTATCCGAAGTGGAAAAGTAAAATGTTTGTGCAGAGGTGATCAGTGTCTGCCAAAAGGTGCTACCAGAGGAAAGGGGAACGCTTCCTGACACCATTGACGTTGTACATCGTATGGGGAAACAAGGTCAATAAAACACAAAGCCTCGGGGTATCAATATTAGATTTATCTCCCGGAGGCACAGGGATGCAATCTGGAAGGCTGGCAAGAATAACAGCTTTCTGCAGAGCAAGGGGCTGCGCTTCACAGAGGACCTGACCAAGGAGGACAAAGAAAATAGACAAAGACTGTAATAAAGGAGGCACGTGAAGATGGAAAAGCAGCCTACTTTGTGGAAGGTAGAGGTTTTATAAATGGTTCTGAAATTATATTATAAACATAAACTAATTTCTTAAGTTAAGAGTCCTTTAGTAGGGTCTCTTTTAATATCACAGGTTCACTTAAGTGTTGAATGTCTCTGTTGGGGCATCCACTGTTTGTGTAATTTACATTCTTTATTGGTACTATGTTAACTGATAGGCTTTTATTGTCTCAGTTATAGGCTTATGACTTACAGTAGTGACGTACTTTTGAGTTACTCAGGATTCTCTTATTCTAGCCTATATTAACTTTTGAGTTACTCAGGATTATCATATTCTAGCCTATATTAACTTTTGAGTTACTCAGGATTATCTTATTCTAGCCTATATTAAGTTTTGAGTTACTCAGGATTATCTTATTCTAGCCTATATTAACTTTTGAGTTACTCAGGATTATCTTATTCTAGCCTATATTAACTTTCGACTGCTTCTACTTCTGGAGTGATACAACAATTTTTTTATGAGTTATTTCTGAAAATAACTAAACGAGCAGCTCTCGGATACATGGTTCTACAGGTCCTTCTCAAGAAATTAGCATATTGTGATAAAGTTCATTATTTTCCATAATGTAATGATAAAAATTAAACTTTCATATATTTTAGATTCATTGCACACCAACTGAAATATTTCAGGTCATTTATTGTTTTAATACTGATGATTTTGGCATACAGCTCATGAAAACCCAAAATTCCTATTTCAAAGAATTAGCA
>JACXGM010033711.1:0-12193 GCA_016801145.1 Umbra pygmaea
GTGTTACTGTTACCCCAGACAGTCCAAAGGTACTAACTTACATGCTTTATTACTTATTTTGTAAATATTACAGGGGGTGGACAAAATATTTTTTGTCAGGAAGAAAAGCGTTACGTTCATTCAGGAATGAAGACGGTGAAATTTGTGCGTCCAAATTACCAATAAAGATTAAATTATGTTTATATTCCTGGATGCTTCAATTTGCAGAAACTCTTCTCGTTGGCAATGCAATTTGTACATGTTTAGCATATGCAGTCATGTTTCTTTTTTTTCCCCTTGACACCTAGAATATAATTTGGGCATCAACTATTTGGCCTCTTTGGCACTCTGTTGTCTCGTTGATTTTTTTAATTCAAATATCACAGTGCTGTCAGAACGTTTTTATAGCTGACACATAATATAGACGTCTACTTCACAACCAACCTAATTTGATCTCTTCAGCTGACTATGTAATTGTGATTTAGCTATTTAAAAGGATTTTTTTTGGGGGGGGGGGTTCATTATTTTGAACCCCAGAAATGTTCTATGGGGTTCAAGTCAGGTGACAGTGATGGCCACTGCAGAATCTCCCAGGACTTCTTTTGCAACCAAGCCTTGGTGGACTTTGAGGTATGCTTTGGATCATTGTACTCTTAGAAGGTCCAATGAAGCCCAAGCTTCAGCTTCCTCACAGAGGGCATGATGTTTTCTCCTAGGATTCCTGATACTTCAATTAATCAATTTTGCCTTCCGCACACTGCAAGTTTCCTGTGCCACAGGCTGCAAAGCAGCCCCAAAGCATCACCAAACCACCACCATGCCTGACTGTGGGCAGAGTGTACTTTTCAGTGGACTATAGCGGCTTTTTTGCAACATTCATTCTTCTTCCTCCAGACATACCACTGTTTCATTGTGGCGAAAGGTTCCAGTTTTGTTTCATCACTCCACAGAACAGAATACAAAAATCTCAGTGGCTTCTTTACATGACTTTGAGCATATTGGACCCAACTTTCCTTATGCTTTATGGTCAGTAGTGGTGTATTTCTTGGAGTTCTGTCATGGAAACCTGTGTTTAGTACATGCCTTACTGTGCTCACTGAAACCTCAGTAGCTGTTGCCACCAAGTCTTGCTGCAGGTCTTTTTCAGTCACGCTAGGTTTTTTCACAACCTGCCATCTCAGAAATCTAATAGCAGCCATCAATAATTTCCTTTTTCTGCCCTGTCTAGGTAGTCTAACCACCCTTCCCTTAACTTTGAACTTGAGAACTATGTTTGAGAACTATGTTTCTAATGGTGTCTCTGGGAACATTTAGGGCCTTCACTGCCTTATTATATCTTGTTCTTTGTTTGCGTAGGGCGATTATCTCTTCTCTTAACCTTTTGGACCATTCTTTTGACTTTACAGTGTTTGTCAATCCTAAGTGACTCTTAACAAACCCCTAGTCAGTTCAGGAATTTTATGTGTTCCAGCTCAAGCACACCTGGTGCAACTAATGAAAACCTTGATCAGGTGTGCTTGAGACAACACCTGTTTTGCATATCTGGGAAGATGTGAGGGATTCTATCCAAGGGGTTAAATAATTTTGAGACTGGAGAAGTCATAATGAGTAGCATTTTGATGCATTCTTGATGCATTCCTTGTGTTGAGCTATTTAATTTTTTTTTGTTCATTGCAAACAGCTGACAGTCTGTACATTTTGACAAACCCGATTTGCAATTGGGGTTGAATAATTTTGATTACAACTGTAACTATTTATAAATAACTTCAACTACTGTATAAATATTTTTCATACAACTATTGGTATATAATCTTTACTTCACATTTTTCTTTCCTTTATTTCAAATTTAGATGTGGATACTGTTCTTGGGAGCTGTTTTTGGCTTCTCATCTTATGGACCAATAGCCTTGTTTGGTGTGATAGCCAATGAGAGTGCTCCTTCAAACTACTGTGGAACATCACATGCTATCGTTGCCCTGATGGCCAACAGTACGTTTTTATCTCTTAACAGATTGTTTCAATCTTTTCAATGCCTTTCTTAAAATTGTTTGTAACAGATTCTGCGATCTTGGTTTTACTACCAATACCAAACAGGTAGTTTAATGTCCAAATATTTACTGTTTATCCTATTGATGAAAACCAGACATGTTGACATCTCTGTCATGTTTTCAGTTGGTGGCTTCTGCTCCGGACTGCCATTTAGCACTATTGCCAAGCACCATGGATGGGAAATGGCCTTTTGGGTAGCAGAGATCTCCTGTCTTGTCACTACCATCGGATTCTTCCTTCTGCAGAACATTAGAACAAAGATGGGTCGAATAGCCAAGAAGACTGACTGACTGCTACAATCTATGAACCTCTGCTGCCAATTCAAATATGAAAATACACACTTGTTAGTGTTTCCCAATATTATCATTTAGTGGTGGTTCAATAAGATGTCAATTAAATATACAATATATGCCTGCTGAGATGAGCTTTTATAGACTTTGGCAAGTTATCCTATTTCATACCACTACATTCTCATGTGGACTTTTGCGCACAATGTTCTCAATGTGCAATTTGAGGGACGTTTGTCTTTTTTTTTTTGTGCAACTACAGTACAGTATCCTGCTTGTGGTATAGATAGTTAACATTGCACACACAGGGACATAAAACCTGTGTTCAAGAATTAATCTGAATCTGGATAGTTAAAATAAAGGTCAGCTGAGCAAAGTGTCCCAGAATGTCACAGCATTAGTCCTTGGATTGCAGTTAGCATCTTTTAAGTTCTCAGTTTTTAGGATTAAATATACACTCACTGTCCACCTCATTATGGACACCTGTTCAACTGCTCATTAACTCAAATAACTAATTAGCCAATCACGTGGCAGCAAGTCAACGCATTTAGGAATGTAGACGTGGTCAAGATGAGCTGTGGAAGTCTAAATCAACCATCTGAATGTGGAAGAAATAAGACTTAAGTAACTTTGAATGTGGCATGGTTGTTTAAAGTATTTCAGAAAGTGCTGATCTACTGGTACTGTATTTTCCCACACAATTATCTCTAGGATTTACAGAGAATGGTCAGGAAAAGAATATTCAGTGAGCGGCATATATCTGGGTGAAGATGGCTTGTTGATGGCAGAGGTCAGAGAAGAATGGCCAGACTAGTATGAGCCGATAGGCAACAGTAACTCAAATAACCACTTGTTACAACCAAGGTATGCAGAAGAGCATCTCTGAACGCACAGCACGTTTAACCTTGAAGCAGCTGAGCTACAGAAGCAAAAGACCACATCGGGTGTCACAAAAATTCTTGTTTTTAAGCCCACTGCATAGAATCGCCGAGCCATGTCAATAAGAATTTCTCTGCATAGGATGATGTATGTTGTTCAATGCATATGATAAATAAACCACTTTGACGACTCCTGTCAGCTAAGAACAGGAAACTGAAGCTGTAATTTGCACTGGCCCACTAAAATTGGACAACAGAACATTGAAAAAACTTGCCTGGTCTGATTTCTGCTGTGACATTTAGTGTTCTGTATGTATGAGATTTCAATGTTCCCTCTGTATTCATCCAGTAATTGTGACTGTGCATCATAGCCAGAATAACAAGCATTGATTTGAATTGGGATACATGGTCCTGTATATTTGTTTTAAGAGATCAGACAAGAAAGTTGATAGAACAGGTAATATTTATTTTTTTACAGGATGGGAGTCAGCTAGTATCCAGACAAGTAACTAAACAGTTTTACTTTGAAAAACATTCAAGAATGTGATTTAATTCTTTGCAAAACCATGTTTCAGGTGTAGCATAGTTGGTGAAGTATGTCACTTGAATGGCCATTTTGTACATTTAATTCCCAGGATGGGCAAATATGAAAATATGTACAGCTCTCAACTACTGTTATTTGAATACGAGCACCTGCAACTAAATTATTTAATTGTATAAATGAGTTCATTTGAAACAGACCAATGGTCTAATGACCACTAGTGCAATCTCTTTGATCACAAAAAAATTGTATGATGTGATGAATTTGATAGTTGGTAAATCTAAAAGAAAGTATTTGATAGTTGACAGACACAGGAGACTAGAGTACAGAATAGTGAGATAGATAGTGATGTTTATTTTTTTAAAGTATGTACATAAAACATTGAGTATTTACACTGTATCCCAATATCACAAATCCATTTTATAGTACATCAGTTATCCAAACTTACAGTAGTTCTTAAACATGACATGAGACATGTTCAAAATAACATTTTGCTGTAAAAAATGCAATTCAATGAAAGGGTTCAAAAAGAAATTCAGAAACAACTGATCCACTGCATTGGTGTACGTTTATCAGTTGTGTTCCCGCTTAGGACCCTGGTCCAAAGTTACCAGCTTTCTCTGCTATCTCCAACGCCCCCTTCAAATTCTGATCAAATAGTTCACACCTGTAACATATAGGACAAAACATATAACCATGAAGTCTCCCCAATGCAATGCATAACTGAAAGTGACTTGTGTCAGACAGAGTGCAGATAGTTGACCTGATTGGCATCTCCAGAGAGTAGAAAGGGTTCTTGAGTGCAAAGTCTGAATAGATCTCATAAATCTTCCTCAGCAGCGCATCAATGCCAGACTGCCGGGGGTCTGCCAGCACAATGAACTTTATACCTGTTGAAGGAAGTTGGTCAAATGAAGCAGATTGCAGCACTAAGAGAATGACAGCAAATAGTGTTTGAATGCCAGACTTTACCAGTTAGTGTTTGAAAGCAGTGCAGTTTAAACATATCGGTTTCCAGCATCTCAATTCCAGAACTGCCAACTTCCGGGGACAGCTGTGAACCAATTGCAAACAACCTAGGAACAAAAACACTATATATTAGCTTACTGTATATAAGTTAAGAAGACAACATTTAATAAAGTAATCTGAAAGCAAATGTCACCATAAGGAATAATGTTAGTGCGGACAGAAATACTCCCTTCAAAACGTTACTTACGAATGAAACATTGAAGCCAACATCAGTTTTTCATTGGAACTCAAGCGAGCCCTTCCAAACCGTATTGACACTGGATAGTTTGTTGAATCTTTTAAATATTCGATTATTTCCTTCCCATCCGCCATGAACTTGCCATTGACATCTACTCCATTGATTGACAGTAAAGCATGGCCCACTAGATAAATAAAGATATACATATAGACATATGCATATAGCAACATTTAGCCAAATGAATGACACACACTCACTAAAAGTTGCATTTAGCCTTGCTGTCATTGTAATGGTTGCTTGCTATACTCTATCAATTTTATCAGTGAACGTAATACATGAAGGCATATCATAATTATTATTATTATCAT
The DNA here is from genome assembly GCA_016801145.1 of Umbra pygmaea. Classification (NCBI taxonomy): domain Eukaryota; kingdom Metazoa; phylum Chordata; class Actinopteri; order Esociformes; family Umbridae; genus Umbra; species Umbra pygmaea. The sequence goes on from JACXGM010033711.1 coordinate 5,310, forward strand.
AGTTATTTTGCATGTGCTGTGATGGTGAAACGATCGACATACCTCGAATTCCATCGCGTTGACCAAATGATACAACAACTTTCTCATCGTGGATCTTTAAAACCAAATCTAAAGGATAGCTGAATGTTTTCTCTGCCTCTGCTCTCGGTACATAATTGTCATATTGGTATATTAATCCTCCTGCCTTATTTACAACATACACACTGAATATCGCCATCTTTACTATATCCTGGAACAGCTGACCAAATTGTCACGTGATAGATAATACTTTAGAAAAATTAAACAATTTTGATTTGACATATGCGTGTTGTTCATTTTGATTATTTTTGCTTAATCTCGTAGATATATTATTTTCCGAATTAATAGTATTTGATTAACTAAGAAAAAGTCTAGACCTACAAAAAATACATTTCCCTTTACGGTACTTCAACATCCGCAACTACGGGTTCTCTTAGGGGCTCGTGCACGGTTTCAACTTCCTTTCACTCCGACATCTTGACGGTGGGACATCATGGTAAGCGCTTTAGCGTGGATTTTTTAATTAAATTCGAGAACGAAGAAGGGATTTCACTCTGAAAAGTTCTGAGTATTTATAGACCGGTTGTTTGAAATAATGTCTGTCCTCCAACATGCTTGAGTATAAAGGCGCAGTATTTTTAGTAGCAAACCATGCTCGCTCGCTAGCTAGCTATTTCGACTACAGTAATCACGTTGGCGGACATGTTGCTGGCAGTGTTCATGTGCCGAATAATCAGTTGAGTTTCAAGTTACATTCAGTTCTCTTAGTAAAGCTGAAGGTGTCTAGAATTATTATACTCTGATTTACCAATGTAGATGTACCTTTTACAAATACGAATGTGGAGTAGGTACTACTGTAGAATGTAGGCCCAAGTAAGGTAGCCTAGCTAACTCAATTTGTCAGACGTACTTCATAAATCTAGTTTATATACGACACATTACGGTAAACAATGGATTTCTAATCCAAGCGCCTCGTGGCTACCACAACTAACAATTAAGTTAATTATATAAACTATTTTCTAACTTCAACTGTATGTTGATTAAGATGACTTGTCGTCTATGGGTTCGATTAAACCGTGTCCTGTCCAACATAATTTTGTCGTTTGCTAAGTTAAAATGTGCAGACGACCCTAACAAATAGACCTTACCGTGTCCATCACAATTCGTTAATGTTACAGGATGGATTGTTTTTATATTTCTATGGTAAAATTGCAATGAATGAATTTCCAATACTAGACTGGCTTTTGCCTTTGACAGTTTCTCAAATGTAATACCTAACTATACCGTAAATGCAAGAGCCATTTCGAAATATTACTTTTACCTTCAGTTAGGCTTTCTTATGTTTGGAGTGTTTACATATCAGCAAGATGCTTAACATTGAAATGTCAATGTACAGTTGTCGTCAAGTTATAGTATTGACACTAGCATTGGTCTCCACAAAGTTTGCTGCTTTAGTGTTCTTAGATGTTATTGTCCGTAGTTACTATGGTATACTGAAGTATAGTTAAAAGCATTCTTGTTAAAGACATCTGCAATCTGCCCTGGCATGTTGTCCATTAACTTGTCGGCCACATCCTGACTGATGGCAGCTCATTCTTGCATGATCATTGCTTGGACCGCAAGATCTCAATGGGAGGTTTGAGGAGTGTCCTGGCCATGGACCCAAAATTAAATGTTTTGCACTTAATCATTAAGGCCACTCCCTTGGCTTAGAAGCAAAACACTCACCTTGTCGTCTTCGGACAAGGTTTTCCGAATGGACCAAACAGTTGGATTCGAGATGAATCAGAGAAAATGACTGCCACAGTCCTCAGCAGTCTAGTCCCTGTAACTTTTTCAGAATATCAGTCTCCCATGTGTTTTTCCTGGAGAGAAGTGGCTTCTTGACATCATGCCTTCCTCAAAGTCTTTGCCTCACTGTACAGATGCACTTACACCTGCCTGCTGCCATTCCTGAGCAAACTCTGCTTTGGTGGTCCCCTGATCCCACTGCTGAATCAATTTTATAAGACAGTCCTGGCACTTGCTGAACTTTCTTGGGCACCCTGATGCCTTCAAAACAATTGAACCTCTCCTTGAAGTTCTTGGTGATCTGATAAATGGTTGATTTAGGTGCAATCTTACTAGCAGCAATATCCTTGCCTGTGAAGCCCTTTTTGTGCAAAGCAATGTTGAGTGTATGCATTTCCTTGTAGGTAACTAGTTGACAGAAGTACAAATGTCAAGCACCACCTTAAAGCTTCCAGTGTGTTATTGTAACTGTTCTAATTCTAGCCTTATCCTCATCACATGACATGACAGCTGGGCTTTTTGTGGCAGGGCTGAAATGCAGTGAATATAGGTTTTGGGGGGGGGGGGTTAAGTTCATTTTCATGGCAAAGAGGGACTTTGCAATTCATCTGATCGTTCTTCATGATAATCTGGAGTATATACAAATTGCCATCAACACTGGAGGCAGCACTTTTAAAAAGTAGTATTTGTCATTTTCAGAACTTGTGATTGTAGTACTGGAGATGTATGCTAAGCTTTATTTTGAAAACCTTTCAACCCTAAATTACATAAATATTAGTTGTAAAAGGCAATCCTATTGGCTAGGTATGATTTGTTCAGCTTCTGATTACTTAAGGTTTCTTTCCTTTATTTCAGCCTCCTAAGGACGCCAAGGGGAAGGGGAAGGATTCTGGGAAGTCCAAAAAGGACAAGGATCCAGCTAATAAATCTGGAGGCAAAGCCAAGAAGAAGGTATGTTGTTTCACTATTAATCTACTTCTGTCATTCTCAAGTCTTTCTCGTAAGACAAGCCTAATCATTATTCCTGTGATTAGGTTAGATATGGTGTACTAGAGCAGTGGTTTTCACCCTCTCCTCAGGGCACACCAGACGTTCCACAGTTTAGCTGTAGCCACTGAGCTAGCACACCTGATTCAACTCATCTTCTAATGATCAGGCCCTTGATTAGTGAATCCAGTGAGCTAGTTCAATGGATACAGCTGAACTGGAACGTCTGGTGTGCCCCGAGGAGAGGGGTTGAGAGTTTGGTGTCGCGACCTAAGCTCATGCATCCAGATCCCACTTGCTCCCTGATTTTTGGGGCTTTCAGTCCCAACAGACTGGCTTCTGCTTCCTCACTGTCCTGTCACTAAAAATACCCTTCAGGGAACCAATAGGTGTGGTACGGCTGCAACCTAACTTTGAATCATACATTCTGTTCAAGGAGAGAAGTTTAAAATTCACTGTCCTATTGTTAAACTGTACTGGATTTTAGATATAGATTGTTTTTGTAACGATAGTGTCAACAATAACCTCTATTTTCTTTGAGCAGAAGTGGTCCAAGGGAAAGGTGAGAGATAAGCTTAACAACCTGGTCCTCTTCGACAAGGCCACATATGAGAAGCTGAACAAGGAAGTACCCAACTACAAGCTTATCACACCAGCCGTCGTGTCTGAGAGGCTAAAAATCAGAGGCTCTCTGGCCAGGGCTGCCCTCCAAGAACTTCTCAACAAAGGTGAACCCAGATACACCTCCTGGAATAGTTAAACAGCTTAATATCAGGAATGCAGGCTTTCATCAGGCAGACATTTTCTCTGCATGTACTTCAAATGCAATATTGATGTCCATTGCTAGTTTTGTTGCAGGCTACACTCTGTGCCAGAAGTTTGATGACTATGATCTGGTTACATTTTTAGCTTTGCTACAGTAAAACACAGTTGAACTCTACATGGCACCAACTCATTGGTCAGCCACAGAGCCAACTGTTACAGAGTAACTTGTAGGTTTCTGCCAAATTTGCCTTTTTAATTACGTTTTTGCCATTATTAATTTTAATCATAGAAGGTTCTTTAATGCACATTAGTCTAGTTCCCGTAACAATAGTTTTTGTTTTTGTTGTCCTTTGGGAAAATACCTATTCATTTGCTTACATCAGTGACTATCAAGACAATGCTAATTGACCACTGTTTGTCATTGCAGTATTTGGATCAGTGTTTTTTCTCTGGCTCATATAATACGTTTTGACTGTAGGTTGTATTTATGTTGAAGATAACTTCAGTTTTATGTTGCCCTTCCTCTAGGCATGATCAAGTTGGTATCAAAACACAGGGCACAGTTCATCTACACACGTAACACCAAGGGTCCTGATGAGGAAGGTGTTGTGGTTGTTCCAGACAAGCCTGAGAAGGCAGAGAAGCCTGAAAAGGGAGCGAAGGCAGAGAAGGCATAAACGGTATGTCAGTCTAGCACTCTGGAGATTTATAATTAAAATCAGTGACACAGTGAAAATTACGTAACACTTAAGGGTGCTCTGTGCAAAGCTGTTCAACCTGGAAATGGAAAGGAGTTTCATTGTCATGGCTCAGGTCCTACATATAGGACCTTTTTAAGGTTTTAGTCTCAAATTCTTGCGCTAGGTGTATCGTTTTTATTTGCGTGCAGTTACACACGCACACAGTTTGGTTGGAATGGTACTGGTAATTAATGGTAGACACTTTACAAACATACCTAAAAAGACAGGGATGTGTGTCAAATGTAAACTCAAATAATACAAAATATAGGCAATAGTAGAATAGCAAATTTTACATTTCTCAATAAATAACTAGAAATTAATGCAAATGCACACAATCCGTATTTTAAGTTGTTTTGTCCCTTTAATTTCCTGTGTTTAGTAAAAACATACATGTACAAAATAAATAAGGTAAAATTTGGTCCGAAAGGACAAATGAATGGAAAGTTACGTAGTGCAGCTTTAAGACATGAGTCAACTTATTCTTCTTAAGCCCCTGACTGCTTGGTTCAGGAGGTAGTGTAAGGTTAGATGTCTGTGGTCTTTTGGAGAGTTGAGAACCACTAAGTTAGTGGGACTGCACCAGGTTCTTTGACATAGAATGCTACATTTTATAGCACATAACACTTCAATACTTTCAGTGGTTAATGCTTGAATTTGAACAAATGTTTAGTGTGACCCCAGATAAACATAGCTGATTGAGTTGCTAACCTTTCACAACAGAATAACAGCAATATGCTTCTCGTGGCACTGGTCAAATTGTCTATTCTCATAGACTAAATGTTTTCCCTTGCAAATGTTATCTGTCAGTTTGGAGTGCACCTGCGTTGATTCTAACTAAAATTACTTTTTCTCTTTTAGGTTCTGCTGTTTTGATTCCTGCTTTCAGCTCTTTGATGTAAGGTGAATAAAGTTTTGAAAAGACACATTGGTTTTCATGTTTTTCTTGTTCATATTTCAATGAAATGTTTTCACACTTAATATTTTTGCCTATACTGTCCCCGCTGCTGTTAATGGAAAAGCTGTTCCTATTAGGGATGGCTCATTTTAACTTGTTTGTATGGATATTAAAAAATAAAATTCTGAACTGATTTATCACAAAGGCTTCTAACGTGTAAGCTGTTAAGTGAATTTGCTTTTCAGTGATTCCAAAATGACATTGGCCTCATGGTGTCACTTTAAAAATATTCCCATATCTATTGAGGATTCAATGCAATATTTTGGCACCTTATTGGTCACTATTGGGGGAAAAAATTGGCTTTTAGTTCTAAAATGGGTTCTGTGAGATGCTTGGTTTATACCAACTTGTATGCTTAAGTACAAACTAGGGGTATGTTGTAATTGTCTTTAACGGCAAGTCAATTTCTTTGTAGATGAAGTCAGTGAAATTACATTTTAGTAAATTGTTGCAAACACAAGGTTCAACATGGGTCTAGATTCTACATTGTTTTGTCAATGTAATGTAAAACATGCAGGGCATTGGGTCCCCAGAACCACTGCACTGGACGATATCACCCTCATGCCACATGTTCCTGACAGTTTGGTCAGAAACATGCACACCAGTAGAGGTAATTTTGTAGGGCTCTGGAAGTACTCCTCCTGTTCCTCACACAAAGGAGCAGATACTGGTCTTGCTGCTGGGTTGATGCCCTTCTGCAGCCCTGTCCAGAACTCCTTGTGTAACTGCCTGTGCCCTGGGATTTCCTTCATGCTCTTGACATTACTGGGAGACAGCAAACCTTGTGAAGGCACATATGGATGTGCCATCCTGGAGGAGCTGGCCTGTGTGTGCAACCTGGATGGGGTGTAGGTACCGCTTCATGCTACCAGTAGTGACAAGCACACTAACAAAACTAAAGGAGAATTAGTCAGGAAGGATAAGGAGTGCGCAATTGTCTGTGGCTACCAGCTGCAAAACTGTTACTTGGGGGGGGGGGGGGGGGGGGGGCGATGTCCAGTGCATCTGTCACATCCATTTGCACCACAACATGTGACATTGATTCACAATCGCTAATGGTTCCTTGATATCCCTGTTGAAATGACTTGTTGTGTTGTGATTGCTTGTTTCATTTTTTGGAGCAGTGTATAATAAAATTGCCTTATGGGTTATTAGGCTTAAGTCTTCAATATATTAGCCTTATAGAAAAAAATGGACGTGTCTAATGACAACTGTCTAAATATTTTTATACAGTAGCTGTACCCAGAGGAAGAACAAATGTAGAGATGCTCCCATCCTTTAGTTGAGATTAACTGAAAAAATTATATAATATAAAATGTATTAGCGGTCTTCCTCATTTTAATAATAATAATAATAATAATGCATTCAACTTATATAGCGCTTTTCTTCCAAGGAACTCAAAGCGCTTTACAAAGTGAGGGGAAAGCCAACCTCATCCACCACCAATGTGTAGCACCCACTTGGGTGATGCACGGCAGCCATTTTGCGCCAGAACGCTCACCACACATCAGCTATCAGGTGGAGAAGTGAGTAGTTATATATGCCAATTAGGAAGGAGGGGGATTATTAGGTGGCCTTGACTGAGTAAGAGGCCTGGTTGGGAATTTGGCCATGACACCGGGGTTAAC
>JACXGM010033712.1:0-12193 GCA_016801145.1 Umbra pygmaea
AGGTGGTTATACCATGAACACGGCTAGTCACACTATAGAATTTGCGTACACGAAGTCAGACCAGACGTGAGATTTTATCGCAGCCTACGATCACGTTCAAATTGATAAATCCCTTGCTTTGCGTAAGAATCGCCGTACGCCCGTCGTACGCCTGTTTTAGGTCGTACGCACGTTTCATAAATGAGGGCCATTGACACTATACTGCAGAGTGAGTACTTCAATTAAACTGGATGAATGACAGATTATGCATTTGAAGACACCTTTGATATTAATTATTAAAGAATGATCTGCTTCAGGTATTACTACAATACAATTATTTTATAAAACTTCTAAAGGGTAACAGCAATATTTTCCAGGCCTCTTTAGAATGTCTATAGAAAAAGCTACAATTCAATTATTTTCAAAGACTTTCTTTGTCTGTTTTGTTCCACTGCAAACCAAAGACATTTAGAGTGAATGCTACATAACTTGAATAAAATGCAGAGGCATAAATACTTTCGGCCATGCCGTATGTACATTTCATTTTTAAAGACTTCCTGCTGAAATTCCTGGCATCAACTAACTGTTGTTTGTAGATTGTATTAGAAATCGGACTGTTTTTGGTCCCTGTAGTTGGCGGTGTCACACCCTGAGGACTGGAGCCGTTTTGCCCGCACCTTGGTGGAGTTCCGTGCCAACCGAGGTGAAGGAGAAGAGGACAGTATCACGGAGCAGCCAACCTGAAACATTCTTAGTCTGGCATCACCGGTGCTGACACCCTGATTGCACAGATTTACAGATAACAAATAAGAATTTACTGACATTGGAATGTCAGCACATCCATGTCTCCATCGTTTGGTTAGATTCAAGTAATAGCAGTGATCATACTCATGCTCAATAGAACAAAAAAATGGTAAGAAGGGACAAAACTATTCTTACATGATAGTTATTTGTTCATACGTTATTGGTTAATGGTCAACTTAATAGATAAATCATATGGCTTGCAATGAAAATGTGCTTCCAGGTCTAATGTGGGTCTTAATGTTGGAGTAAGTTATATATATTCTTTATTATGTCGTATTCCTGAGATGTTTTTTTATTTGATTATTCTGTGTTCTGCTCATCATGTTCTTTCTTCAAGATTAGAAAAGCTGCTCTAATAAGAAGTTCAGAGCTTGTTCTTTTATCAAGATATCCATGTTATGAACCTGTAGTAATATATTTTAAGTTGCCTTTCCAGTTTTAAAGCCATCTCCACTGACTTATTATTGCATGATTTGTGCATGCAGGCTTTGGTTGCTGTTGAATGGCGTGTTTAGTTTGTTAAACTATACTATGACAAGATTGGGACAAACTGTTTTTATTTATGAATTTACTGTAAGAACAATAATTGATCATTAAATAAAATATTTGAATATTAGTGACTAATGTTTTTTTTTTATTTTGTCGGTACCTCAGAGATGATGCATTTACAACCCTGTAGCTTTAGCTGTGGTTTTTCAGTTGTTTCGTTAAACGGTTCTACTTCGATACCAGTTTCAGCTGTCTTCCAGAGTGCAACAGGTTTGTCTCAAGAACTTTTCAGAAGATTTCTCCACTCGTGAAGACAAGAAATGTTGCCTAAAATTATTTTAAAACAACAGGAGACATGAGCAACATGAAGCAGCACAAGTACAGATTGTGCAGTGGATTAAAAGCAGAAATACGGGCGAAAGGTGGAGGGCTAATTCTGTGGGTCGGCTGCAAGGAGAATCTGAAAGGGGGTTCAACACAATTGCAGAATACACTTCTGTGTTAGTGAGCAGAACTGGTGGCTCTGCGACGCAGATATTTGTCATGGGGGTGGCCAGGTGGGGCCACTGAAAATGTTGGGGTGGCACACCAAAACAAAAAGCTGAATTTCAGGAATTCTATTTTGCTGTTGTAGTATACATTATGTGTGGTGGTCTGCAAGAACCCGTCAAATGACACGCTGACTTATTGAAAAAAATATCTTTAAATTAGTTTTCGGTAACAATTGGGATTTTTTTGTATCCATCCATCCTCATCCGCTTATCCGAGATCAGGTCGCGGGGGCAGCAGCTCCAGCAGGGGACCCCAAACATCCTTTTCCTGAGCCACATTAACTAGCTCTGACTGGGGGATCCCGAGGCGTTCCTAGGCCAGGTTAGAAATATAATCCCGCCACCTAGTCCTGGGTCTTCCCCGAGGCCTCCTCCCAGCTGGACGTGCCTGGAACACCTCCCTAGAGAGGCGCCCAGGGGGCATCCTTACCAGATGCCAAAACCACCTCAACTGGCTCCTTTCGATGCAACGGAGCAGCGACTCTACTCTGAGATCCTCACAGATGACTGAGCTTCTCACCCTATCTCTAAGGGAGACGCCCGCCACCCTCCTGAGGAAACTCATTTCGGCCGCTTGAACCCTGGATATTGATTTTTTTGTATGTTTTGTCAAATTAATTGTAATGCACAAAAAAATCTAAGATTACAGTCCATTCCATTATTTGGACATCATACTGTAGCAAGACTTTCATGCCATGTTAAATCAAAAGCATACGTCGCCTGCTCTTTTGAGAGGTGAGAAAAGGGGCCATGTCAATATTCTTTTATCTTTAAGGTCTTTACTGGCTAGTCACACAGTGGAGTACTTTGATGCATGCGATGCAGTATTGTCCTGCATAAAAATCATGGTCTTCTTGAAAGATGCAGACTTTTTCCTGTACCACTGCTTAAAGAAAGTGTATTCTAAAAATTGGCAGTAGGTTTGGGAGTTAAATTTGAGTCCATATTCAACCCAAAAAGATCCAACTAGATCATCTTTAATAATACCAGCCCATACCAGTACCCCACCTCCACCTTGCTGGCATCTTAGTCGAAGTGGAGTTCTGTGCCTGTTACTGATCCAGCCATGTGCCCATCCATCTAGTCCATGAAGGGTCACTCTCATCAAAATCTAAAAAAAATAAAAAAAACAATTGTAGAATACAAAAAATAAGCAAATTACGTGGCGAACAACAATTAAAGGGGCAATGACAAACATCCTATTAACATGACGCTTCGCCAACTTTGCTTAGTGGGGGTTGTGTTGCTGCAAGCCTAACACATTCAATTTTTGGTCAACAAGTTTAATTGTAGTTTTGTCTGACCACAAAGTTTATTGAAACTCTGCTACATAATTTTAACTGTATGACCTACATAATGTATAAATATTTGGGTATGATTGTATGTTTTACATTGTATGAAGTTGTGTGCATGGTCATGTCATTGCACGATCTATGGCCAACCGCTGTGTATGCTGTTAATTAAGGTAGGGATTCAGTTCCCAAACTTTTTAGCTCGGGTCGCCACTTGACATTGTAATCATAGGCGCCGGCCTACTCAGGCCACCGGCCCGAACGCCCCTTCCCGGCAACTCCGGGCAACACCATTCAATGCTCCCTGCCTCTGCCCTGCTGCGCACCTGATCTCGTCACCAATTTTATATAAGCACGTTTGTGCTATATTGTCTCGTGTTTCGTTACGAGTTGGTGGTATTTTTCACCATAATATTATTACACTCTTGTTAATACGAAAGAAGAATTAACAAAGAAGTATTAACATGTTTTTTGCTCAGAAGAACGTACTTAATATGTTTTCATACTCAGAATTAATCACATGGATGATACTGACGAAAGAAACTCGTCATTGAGATGAACATATTAATAAAATTGTCATTTTAAGGATGTGCATATTACCTCATCCATTAGCTCGTGACTACATATGGAATATTAAAGTCGCTATACTGTACAAAAACGAAAAACAATTGTATAGCTCGACCTTTGACAGAACATAAACCTATGGATAATTAGGCAACAATGATGCCTGATTCAGACAGATGATTGAGAAGGTGAAAGCTGTGTGTATTTTGTTAGTTCTTGTCAGGAAAATACGTGAGTGAATTTTTCTGGCATTCATCCAAATGTTTGAATAAACGTTTTAAAATACATCCTATTTGTAACATATGAAGAATTTTCCGATTAAGACTCGGATAGGATTGTACTTTTTGTTTGTATCTTTATCATCCGTGATTGGTATATTTTTATTATTTCAGCTGCAGCTAACGTCGCGGTTCTGACCGTTGACTCTCCTGGCGTTCTGTAAAATATTCTTTCATATAAAACACACACGAGTATCTATGTATACACAAAAATTAATGAGATGGACTAGACTTACACCGGGAAAACAGCATGCATCATCTATGTTTCAGGACATTTTTTTTGCCTCTTAACTTTTCACTCGCGTCCCCCAACGCAAAGCACCGGCCCCTCTGAATTAAGGTCAGATGCCATGAATGGACCATCATCGAGTGCGCAGTATGGACCTACAGCGCCACTTCTCAATCAGTGAAAGAGGCAGATGTATTGTTTGGTCATTTTCAAACGTACAGCGATGTACGTAGCGGGCGGAGTTCTGTTTCCATGGCAATTACGTCAATATTAGTGTCGGGTAACCAAAGGTCATGTTAAAGACAAACGCGAGTCAGACGGAAGGAAATAGTAGAATGGCGTTTGGTAAACTTAACTGTTGTGTTTCAAAACTAAAATGCATCCTCGCATGTTGTAGCTCAATTGCAGTTTCGTCTTTTTGTGATATTTGATGTATTCTAAGCACGGTCGCGGGAAGGACACAAACTGAGCGGAGCGCTGGCAAGCCTGGAGGAGTTTGACTTCACTCGGAAGAAGGGTTGCTCAGCTGGCTAGCTGGTTAGCTAGTCTGGCTAATTACTTTTTTACAGTTTTTCGCTGGTCAGTTCTCACAATGGCGGACGGCTGAAGCCAAGTCAATAATTTAGATGCATAGTAAGCTATGCATAGCTGTGTTTACCTTCAATATTCGTTGGCTAGCTACTTGTTGGCCTCTTTCAAGCTTTGCTAGCTACTTTATCCGTATTAGCTTGCTAGCTTTGTGCTTGACTGCACTGCAGAGGTTAGCACTAGGAGTACTAGGCTTCAAGTTAGTTTCATCCTAATAAAATCCATATTAAGACAATATAGGCAAAGTATTTCATATTTTAGTCTTGTCCTAATGATGAAATAGCTAATATAACATTTTTTATTACTATGCGGCTTGATTTTTTTGGAAATGTTCAGAACTAACTTTTATTTTATTTATGACTAAGCAGAGCTATGTTTAAAATGTTATGGTGCAAATTGACTTGCTGGACCAAAAGCCAAGTTCTGTGTTGGTAACATCACTGTTCAGGCAGACCATAGAAATACAACGTTCAAGTGACTTTACCCTCAAACTGCGCTAATGATTCGATTTTAAATGGAATGTCAGTACTGAATATTTCAGAATATTAATTGTTAGGCTTGGCAAGAATTGTGATTTTAATCTACATTTTAGGTTTGATAATTAAGCTTAATTATTCTTTGCAATCCTGTAGGGGGCGACCAAGGTCAATGTTGACCTTGTATGTTCATTTCATGCCCTTAGCCACTGTTATCACGGCTTGTGAACGTATTATCGTCTTTACACATCGATTCAGTTTGTTGTCAAGACCTGGTTATCTGGGGTTGTAAACATCCCCGACTGGAAGCTGTGGTATATGTTATAGCTTTCAGTAGGGTGTTTGCTGCGCCAGACCTCCTCAGAATCATAGACTGGTGACTTTGATAATACTCACGCTGTTAGTTCCCGGAGCAGCGTTCCAAACGTAGAATTGCTCCCTTTCTTTATTCCAAGTTACAGCTTCTTGGATATATGCATGATGGAGTAGAGGAGGGAGAAGTGACCTGCAAAAGTGGATTATTATACGTTTTTTTATATTGATGTGTGTCCCTTCAACTCTTAAAATAATGATATGTTTGTTTGGCAGGGCTCTACTGCCAGGGAGTTATTCAATATGTTCCAATATGTTTTGTTCTGAGTTTAGTTACTGTAAACATCCTACACTCAGCTGTAGTCTAATGTAAGGCTGGGAAGAGGGTGTTTACTTTGACTGGCTTGGGCAGCCTCAATTTTTACCGCTGGAATTTTTATTGATGACGGGGGTTCTGATGACAAGGATTGTGTACAAATGTCCTCTACTAATGTAGAGGCATGCTGCTGTTAATTGTCATATTTATCGTATTGTAAAAACTTACCAACAAATGTGGAAAACGCAATTGATGAATAGTAATACTGTTGGTTGCAAAATAAACTTTCATGTATATTGACTGTGTGGTTATTTGACTCGTTTTAATTGTTTCCCTGTTCTTAGTATACCCTATTTTTCCCTTACAGACCAACCTGATTAAAAATGTGCTGCAGAAGAAAATGCAGATTGAGAAACAGAAATTGGAACTGCAAGCAAAGTAGTAAATTGTTACATCACACCCGTATTCGTTTCATAACAACTCAGCATCTGTAGCGGCACTAGATATGAGATATAGTGAGATCAGAGGGTTTTGTACCAAGTAGAGAAGGCCTGTACTACAGGGTCCTGTTCTGAAGACCAGTGTGGAAAGCTCTGCTAACAAAATAGGTTAGATCGTTCATCCCAGTAACAGAGGGCGCTCGTTACAAAACCCTGTTGCAGTGTATACCACTGACAGGAAGACGACCTTCTTTTATACCTCATTATGGGAACACAATTCGCCATATTTGTTGTCGCAGATTCGCCAGAAATCTTACTAAAATCATTGGATTTTAAGTTGATCTTGCTGATTTTTACATTTTATTTATGCAAATGTACTTTAGATAATAGTTTTATTTTGCAAACATGGATACGTCACATGCAGGTAATACTACGGTTTTGAACTCGAATGTTCCCATTTTCGTAGGTACCATAACGTATACTGTTTCTTAGCTAGGTAAAAGTAGTAACTAGACTATCATTGTAGTCAAATTAATAATGAAAAGTTTATCTTTTAAAGTGGGAAACAAAACCACTAGCTATACAAGTATACACCATTGATATAAGAAATATATAGCTACGTGCTCTGTATAACATCTTAAATTTAGTTTGCATGAAAAGTATTTATAACGAAACTGTTCTTGTATCTCCCAGCGTTCAACTACATCACGTTCAACAGCAGCTTATTTGACTAAATCGGGAGTTAAACGCGTAGGTTCTGCGTTCAGATGTAGCATAAACGTGCTGAAGAGTTTAGGAGATGAAAACTAAACCAGCCTTTTCATGCCTGCCTGATTTGTAGAATTGTTCGGTGTTCTCCATATAAATATTTACAAAAGCTTACTCTGGCTGCCGACAGTTCCCTATTCTCTCAGTGCACTTAAATTCTAAAGAAGTAAACACTCAATCAGGGTCTGTAGAAAACATGAAACTGTGCATCCACGCCACTGTACAGTTGTTCATACAGGGCTGAAATGTTAGCGAGTTAGGTAGGCATAGCTTCCCAGAACCAAATCAATCATTTATTTTATAAAGCCCTTTTACAACAGCAGTTGTCACAAAATGCTGTAACAGATACCCGACCTAAACCCCCGAAGAACAAGCAACAAGTTGATAAACAGTGGCTAGGAAAAACTCCCTATACGGAGAGAGGGAGACAAGACGGTACCAAGCCCAAAACATCATCAGATATAGCTTTTGCAGCAGAATATAGAGGTCAATTTCTTGCCAGGCATGAACATCTTACGAACGTTAATCTTACAATTTAATGCTGGGAATAATCTATGTTAAAATGTGCCTGTCATTCATATGCCACCCTATTTGAGTGCGCTACACGTTTCTCGTCAAAAGTACACATTTTTCTTGCCTGTCAGGTCTTCTTACAGGTGGGACGTCCCCCATCTTCATGTGCAAACTCTGCAACCTGTTTTCCCCACATCGACCTCAGCTCGTCTCCCATACATCTGAGAAGCATCTCACAGACGGGCTCAACCCTGATGATATAATTGTGGCCCTCATGCCGTTGACAGCTCAACAGGTGAAAGGTGGTGGAGGTAAGCATATATTTATTTAAAACTAAAGTTTCAACAATATAAAGAATTAGTAATAAGGGCTGCGCTGGCGTAAGTAAGCTTTTAAAAAGGTTCCTCTTTTTTATATTCTGATATTTTAAATGATATAGGTTGAAATGTCTCTGGGAAGCCGTCTCTTGTGAATAATAGCAGTGATCATCTTCCAGCAATAGAGAGTCCTGTCAAGAGGAAACGAGGAAGACCTAAGGGTTCCAGAAAGAAGCCTGCAGCTGATGCGCCTGTGGATACAAGCCTCAATCCGAACCAGACAGCGGAGGATCAGTCCGCTAGTTTCATGGAGGAAGAGGAACCAGAAAATGAGACTGTTCTGGACTGCAAGAAGTGCAACCGTGTGTTTGGCAACAGACGACAGGTCATGAAACACATCTGCTTGATAACTCTCAGAGAAGATGCAGAAGATGAGGACAACGGTATGTGGCCCAAACGCAACTTACACATTCCTCTTTATATGGCACTACTTTTAATCAGTGAGATACTGCCTCTGGTCATAAGTAGTGAACTACGAGATGTAAGGAATATGTAGGTGCAATTTGGGACACAAGCTGATTCCATGATTGTGGTCCAACTGAGCTATATCTACTGTTTTATTCACTTATACCGTAGTTGGATAAATACCTGGACTAGAGTCCCAATAATGCCTGCCTTTCTCCTTAAAGGCAAAGACCGTGAAGCTCAGACTGGTGAAGAAGGGAGTGCAGATGAGCACGGAGAAAGGAGCTCAAAGAGAGCCCGGCCACTCCGCTCTGAAAAGGTTTCTAACATGAAGGAGAGCGATCCAGCAGGCGGCACCAAGAATCCTATCATCAGTGTTGTTCTCACTGCCCATGAAGCACTTCCTGGTTAGTTGCTTATGTAGCCCCAAGAACAATGTATTCCTTATATAGTGCATTACATTTGGTCATGGATCTTCAGGACCTTAATATATTAACAGGCTTTAGACCAGAGTTGATGTAGTGGTCTAATCTCCTGACTCCGGAGCACACGTGTCCCCTGGCGACGAGGCTTTGAACCCCAGCTCAGCCGACTGCCTGTGCCCTTCCTCTCTGTGTCCCCTAGCTGTTTCCCTGGCTTCTGCTTCCTAATGTCCTTTCAAATAGTATGCAATAAAAAAATCCCCCCAGAATATAGTCATGAACAGTTTAACGTGGTTGCGCCTTAGTTGTCCCTAATTACTTTGAGTTTTGCCTACTGTAGGCTGTGTAAATATTGATCCATGTCTCTGTTTTAGAATAATGATCTTATGACAAAGATTGAATTGCACAGTGGTATGAATCTGTTCCTCCAGGTGCTACAAGGATCGTTCCGATAGAGGCCAGCCCAGCTGAACCAGCTCCTCCTGCGAGCTCAGACTCCCAGGAGCCTGGACAGAAAAGAGGTTTTCAGGAATACGCCATACAACAAGCTGCCTACCAAGTGCCACTAAAGTCTAACAGGTTTTGTTGTATACTAGCTGAATCTATCTGTTTCACAGGCTGTCTTACATAATAAATGAAACATTTTGCAAACTCTTATACAAAGCACTACATTTTAAGGTGCAATGTGTAGATTTGAACTACGTTCTCTTTCAGTGACCAGCTTCCGAAAGCTGTAGAATATTTAATTCATGACATTAAAAAAATTGGATGAAGCAGGTTAGATGGGACAATGGTGTCCAACACTATGCAGTTCATATTTTTCCATTTGAATAGAAATGTAAATGTTACATTTTTGTCTATGGGCAAGCGCTGCTCTGTGTTTAATATAATTTATACATTTTAGCCCGTCCTTTCGTTGTTACAAACCACTGCATAGTGTGGCAGGGTTCTCCATCTCAGATTATGGAGAGTTAACATCCTGTTGGTTTTCATACCATCTCATTCAGCTTATCAACCAGCTAATTAATAATAATGATTATTATTATTATTATTTCAACTTATATAGCGCTTGTCACAGAACCCAAAGCGCTTTACACATTGAGGGGGAAAGCCCACCTCATCCAACACCAGAATCAGGTGTGTTAAATTAGGGTTGGAGTGAAAACCGTCAGGACAGTAGATCTCCAGGACCAGGGTTGGAGATACCATACTCTACCAGAAGAGCCACTCTATAATATTTACTACAGTATATTAATTACTGCAGAGCATATTTTAAGATTCAAAATATTTATTTATTTCTTTTGCTGGAACTGCATTTATGGAGAACGCTACTGTGATAGAAATTGTGGGTTTACGTGTTTATTTTATTTGACCATTCCTTGTATATACAGAATCGGGCAGACCCAGTTGAAGATCTTTACCTGTGAGTACTGCAACAAGGTCTTCAAGTTCCGCCACTCTTTGCAAGCCCACCTGCGAATCCACACAAACGAGAAGCCGTTCCGTTGCCAACACTGTGACTACGCCAGCGCCATCAAAGCCAACCTCAGCGTACACTTGCGTAAACACACTGGGGAGAAATTCAGCTGCGAGCACTGTTCCTTCCAGTGCCTGAGCAAGGGTCACCTTAAAGTGCACGTGGAAAGGGTGCACGAAAAGATCAAACAATACTGCCGCTTTTGCAAGAAGAAGTACTCCGATGTGAAGAACCTTCTAAAGCATATGAGGGAAAGTCATGACCTTGAGGACAAGAAGGTAAAAAAATTATATATTTTATTCCTGCATTATAAACCATCCTATTGTGTCTTATGTAGTTTACTCTGTGTGATTGTGTGCATGTTGTTATTGTCCACATTTAAAAAGCTTTTTAAAAAACAAATTTGCTGTTGTTATTGCTGTGAAGGTGAAGGACTCGTATGATGAGTACAGCCTGCAAACCAGGGAGGGCAAGCGGCAGCTTCTCTACGACTGCCAGATCTGCGACCGCAAGTTCAAAAACGAGCTGGACCGTGACCGCCACATGATGGTCCATGGCAGTGAGAGACCATTCGGCTGTGAGCTCTGCGACCATGGCTGCACCAAGTTCCAGGCGCTCCAGGCACATGTCCGCAAGCACCCCTTCCTCTACGTGTGCGGCGATTGCCGGCAGAAGTTCGTCAGCTCTGTGCGGCTGAAAGCTCATCTGAGAGAGGCTCACCCAGAGAGCGACGAGGTGGCCGGGTTCTCTGAGTCCATCGACAGCAGCTTCTGCCTCCTGGAGCCTGGCGACGACATCAAGCGGGAGATGCTGAGGCAGGATGAGATGAGGATGGCTGAGGACTTGGCCCTCCTCAACGCAGCCCGGCAAGACGAGGCCCCGGCAGACCCGGAGCCATCCGAGGAGCAGGAGGAAGGGCTGGCGGAACAGGTGGTCCCTGAGCAGAGCCCTGACGCCCAGCCTGAAGAGATGCGGTCGTTGCACACAACCGCCCCGGAGACTGAGTCTCTACAGGACACCGTCCAGACAATCAGCAGCGATGAAACACTGAAAACAAGCAAAGGCACCTGCGAAGAAGAAGTGATCTCGGAGGAGACAACTGCAGAGACCCTGAAGGAGGAAGGCCGCGTTCAGGGAGAGGATTACGTCACTACGGCCGAAGAAGACATTCCAGTGGGTAGTCCTTCCAGTTTGAGCAGCCAGAAGGACACTAGAGACAAGGGGTTGTCATCAACATCACCTGGTCAGGTGGAGGAGTCTGGCCAATCATTTGATCTGAGTCATGGGAAGGCCGCCTCACACAGTGAGGAGGAAATATTGGACAAAGAAACATTGGACAAGTCCGCTTTCCAACAGATTATAGATAAACTGCAAAAAAGACAGCTGAACATGGTTATCTTTGAGAAAATACGGAAGGTATACGGCGACCTTGAATGTGAATATTGTGGTAAGACAACACCACAACGTCACGCAGACATGTTGACCTAAATTTTACATCACTGAACCTTAGGAAGGTATTAGAATTAATTATGAACAATTATTGACTGTAATTTTATTTTTGATCCCCACCTCCCCACCCTGCAGGCAAGCTGTTCTGGTACCAAGTGCACTACAACATGCATGTGCGCACACACACTAAAGAGCATCTTCACTACTGCAATCAGTGCAGTTATTCGTCCATAACCAAGAACTGCCTGAAGCGTCACATGATCCAGAGGCACAGCAACATTCTTCTGAAGTGCCCTGTGGAAGACTGCCTGTACTGTACGCCCGACAAGTACAAGCTGCAGGCCCATCTCAAAACACACTTTGACCCGGTAAGTCTGGGTGGTGCTCCAAATGTCACTCTGTACACTATGAAGTGCACTAGTTAAAGGTGGCTGCACATACACACTCTGTCGGCATCCAGATGC
>JACXGM010033713.1:0-12361 GCA_016801145.1 Umbra pygmaea
CATTCAACTGCACATTCAACTGCACTTTTCTATCTTTCTCCCTTACCTGACCCATTGTGTTATTCTTGTGTATTTGTATTCATGTGTAACTCTGTCTGTACTTGCACCTTTGCTTTATCTTGGCCAGGTCGCCGTTTTAAATGAGAATTTGTTCTCAACGTGCCCACCTGGTTAAATAAAGGTTAAATAAAAAATAAAATAAAAATGTTTTTTTTAATTCTACAAACAAAATATACAAGTGCATCATGGAAAATACTGTTCTAATAAACATTTTTTTTCTGATGAGTATAATTAAAACTATTGCATCCCAAATCATTCCCTTGGGCTGTTTCGACCGTGCTGAAAAGTGTGACCTTCAGAGAACACTCAAGAGCATGGAAAGCGCTGAAACATTTGACATGTTAACTGTACATTTCTCTCACTCCCCTTCTCGTCTTGTCCCTCCCAGCCGAGTAAGGTAGCTGCTTTTAGTTAATGTTGATAAGTAACAGTGATATTTCACTTAAGAAATTATTCTTCATCACATTGTTATTCACACACTTAGTAGTCTTGGTTTTTTGAATAACTGCCTCAATTGGTACACCTGACAGGGTTCAACATGTTAAATCTGAGGGTCTGTTGTCTGGACCCCTGGATGTCTCTATGGGGGTGCCACAGGGTTTGATTCTTGGGCCAACAATATTCTCTGTGTACATAAATGATGCTCCATTGCCTGCTTAGTTTCTCAGATGTCCTAAGTATGCCAACATAACTTCGTTGCACGCCAGTGCAGCATTTGGAATGCAGACATAGATTCACTGAGCACTTCCATAGATCAACGTGACAGATCATTAACAGCTATAATGCAATTGGTCCAACAGAGACATATTTAGAACATAAGTATCACTGAAAGTTTAACAGTCATCATCATAGCAACATACCTTTACACACTCTCCGAGTCTGCTTTCAATAAAACCCATTTATTATACACTCGTATACACTCATCAGTTTTATTGAAGCCGCAGATCGTATTGGGTCTGAAGTCACAGTACTAATCTAGTCTGAAGTCACAGTACTAATCTAGTCTGAAGTCACAGTACTAATCTAGTCTAAAGTCACAGTACTAATCTAGTCTGAAGTCACAGTACTAATCTAGTCTGAAGTCACAGTACTAATCTAGTCTGAAGTCACAGTACAGTTTTGGATTAAAGCCACATACAATATATTCTGTCTAACATGTCTTTGTGTTTATAGGCTGGAAAGCTGGCGATTGAACGAGGCTGGGCCATCAATGTAGGTGAGTTCTGTCTTATTCTTCTGAATCTGAAGAGAGAATCCATCAATTAATACAACTGCCATGAACATAAACACTGTCCTATCAATTAATAAAACTACCATGAACATAAACACTGTCCTATCAATTAATAAAACTACCATGAAAATAAACACTGTCCTATCAAATAATCAATCTACCATGAAAATAAACACTGTCCTATCAAATAATCAAACTACCATGAAAATAAACACTGTTCTATCAAATAATCAATCTACCATGAAAATAAACACTGTTCTATCAAATAATCAATCTACCATGAAAATAAACACTGTTCTATCAAATAATCAATCTACCATGAAAATACACACTGTCCTATCAAAAAAGAATACTATTATGAACATAAACACTGTCCTATCAAGTAATCAAACTTCCATGAAAATAAACACAGTCCTATCAATTAATCAAACTACCATGAAAATAAACACTGTTCTATCATATAATCAATCTACCATGAAAATAAACACTGTTTTCAGGATTAGGAGTTTAGAACAGAGGGTAAATACAAACACAGACAATGAGGTGGTGAGTTACAACAATTATAATGAGGCTTTGGATTATCATCACAGACGGGTACTGAAAGTGAAGGAACGGAGAATCAGGGTTAGCAAAATAATCATTTGTCACCATAAGGGCACAGCTCTGACTGTCTATAAAAAGGCAAAAATGAAAAAACAGCACTGTACTCAGACGGGCGGGAATAGTGTAGCTTGAGACAACACGTACAGTATAGTACAATAATCTGGCAAGGACTGATCACTGGCAACTCCCTTAAGAAGGGAGAGCAGCAATCAGCCCAGGTGTGGCAGATCAGCAGGTGCAGAGGATGAGTACTGATGGGGACTGTTGCTCCGGAAACAGGTGCCTTCGTGGAGTGAATGGAAACTGGTGAATATGAACTGGAATGGACAAACAAACACAAAACAGACCAGACACACACACAAGGGAACCAGAAGGGAGGGAATGCACACAAAAGGAGATGGAGAGACAACTCAAGGAGGCGGAATCATGACAACTCTCCTATCAACACTCCTATTAACACTGTCCCATCAAATAATCAGCTACCTTGAAAATAAACACTGTCCTATCAATTCATCAAACTACCATGAAAATAAACACTGTCCTAGGGCTGGGCGATAAAAACGATAACGATATGTCTCGCGATAGACACGTAATCAATATCAATAAAAGATGCATTCGATAAAACGTTTGATAATTTCCTTTGTTTCGTCGTAAGAAACCAGCGGTTGCGAAGCAATTTGGTTGCATAAACAAATGCACTCACTCTCTGGTAGCGTGTCACTCGATACGTTGCTAGGTTAACAGCCAATCATTTAACAGTATCAAGTTTGGTTCCGCAATATTATTGTCTCGTGAGTCCTGTTGGATTCTTCAGTTACTGAAACTGATGCCACAGCGAGCGAGGGAATTGTTGATAAAACCGGAAAAGTCA
This sequence comes from Umbra pygmaea, assembly GCA_016801145.1. Classification (NCBI taxonomy): domain Eukaryota; kingdom Metazoa; phylum Chordata; class Actinopteri; order Esociformes; family Umbridae; genus Umbra; species Umbra pygmaea. The sequence goes on from JACXGM010033713.1 coordinate 2,766, forward strand.
GCTTGCCAGTATAGCAGTTTTTGTTTTTTAAAAGTCTGACCATAGTCAGACCAATGTCGTCTGCAAATTATGCAAAACCGTCATCCTCACAGAGACTGGTAATATCACAAACTTGTTTTCCCCACCTTTTCAGGTCTCAGGTTTCTCTGTTTATATGTAACACTTTTTTACATTTTATTACACATTTTATTTCACTTTATTAAGCATTTCTTAAGTATTCTAATATTGCACCTTGGTGTAACAGATAATTGTTAAGTGTTCATTGTGATGTTAGACTTATGTTTACATTTTAATTATTTGAGTGTTTTCCATGGTTGTGTTGACATTTCTGCCTTTATAACTGAGGGGATTATAATCAGTGGAAGGTTAAATTTAAAATAAAAATGTTTAAATTTAATATTTTTTTTCCTGCTCCTTCTTCTAAATAGGTCATAAAACAGATCAATAATTATCAATATCGACCAATATGAAACACTTATATCGTGATAGAGTTTTCAGCCATATCGCCCAACCCTACACTGTCCTATCAAATAATCAAGCTACCAATAACAAGTAAATTATGTAAAAATAAATGTACCTGAAGTTGGTTAAATCAAGTAGGTACATGTAAGTAGAATCAGGTGGCTAAATAATTGGGTACCAAATTAACTATGCAAGCACACTGTTAGTGGACTTTTTAGCACTCTGCATGTGCTAACCAAGGTCATTATGAAGACGAACGAACGAACAGACAGACTGTTCCATTTCCCTTCAGATTTCATCAAATAATAACAGAGGCACATGTGTATTCACATTTTCTGGAAGGTCACTAGGGAGGTACAGGAACATTTATAATTGGGTGTTATTAGTTTAAGCAGACTGTACAGTATATTGGTGTGATTTGATAAAGATCAGATCAAATGTATAACCAGTTTATGCAGAGATCCAGTTAACTCCAAAGGGTTCACATACTACCTACCACTGTATGCTATAGAAATACAAGGCCATGTTGGCTCTCGAACCTTTTAGTCACTTTAGTCCATCTGACAATTCCCCTCCACAAACATATCGTTTCAAAAAAGTTTCAATATTGAAATAAATGTTGACCCACCATTGTTTTTGCATACGCTTGAAGGTCAGTGCCGCCTTGGGAATAGATGTTTTAACATCTCAATTCACTATTACCAAAAGGACCATTTTCCCTGTCGGGTCTGTGTGGAACCCTTATATTAATCATTAAACAAAGAAAAGGGTCTTAACACTGAGTTCCTTAGCCAGAGTTGAAGCCGCGTAGAATCAAGCTTGACTTTAAGGTCTGTGTGAACACAATCAACTTGACAGGTTTGAACTGATCTTAGGTCCATTCATCTCCTCGAAGACTCTTGAGACACTCGACCCAGAGTTTAACTTGCTGTTCTGGATGAATGGCTTTCATCCAATTAAAACACTGCCTCTTCCTCTCTTGTGTGGCTGTGGTCACATGATCCTGTTAATTTAGAGTCTAACAACAACCCTCTGACACACATTGTTTCACAAGGTACATAGCTGTCCACTAAATACCAGCCTTTATAATGTACATGTACATTGTATTTTATGTGACCTACCCAGGTCGTTGCTGCCAATGAGAACTTGTTCTCAGTCACCTTACCTGGTTAAATAAATAAATATATACTGAGCCAATCACAGGTGTTTGTGGCAATGCCCAATTACTCTGGGTTGCAATGTGCTCCTCTCATACTTAGTCCCTGCCTGCCTTTTTACTTGTCTGTGCATTTATCGATTTTCTAGGCGGGTGGTTTTGCCACTGTTTATTCATCTTCCACTTGGGGGGTTTCAACACTGTTCATTAGGGATGCACTGATTCCGATACTGGGGTAGGAAATGCGTCTGATACTGGGGTAGGAAATGCGTCTGATCCTGGGGTAGGAAATGCGTCTGATACTGGGGTAGGAAATGCGTCTGATACTGGGGTAGGAAATGCGTCTGAGACTGGGGTAGGAAATGTGTCTCATACTGGGGTAGGAAATGCATCTCATACTGGGGTAGGAAATGCGTCTCATACTGGGGTAGAAAATGTGTCTGACACTGGGGTAGGAAATACGTCTGATACTGGGGTAGGAAATGTGTCTGATACTGGGGTAGGAAATGTGCCACACAAAGGTTTCAAGGTTTTTCTGATATAACTGTACAACCATCTATGTTTATTGCCAGATTTATTGTCTCTTTGTTTCATGGGACCTAAAATTAGCATTTCTGTTTTTTCAGAGTTTAGAAGTAAGTAATTTTCTGTTATCTAATTCTTTATATCCAAAACACAGGCTTCCAGGGTGTGCAATTTTGGGGATTCTCCCTTTTTTTCACTAAATTGTACAGCTGTGTGTCATCAGCATAGCAATGAAAGTTGACATGGTGTTTCCAGATGACATCACCAAGAGGCAACATATATAGTAAGAACAGTAGCGGTCCCAAAACAGAACCTTGAGGAACACCAAAGCATACCTTTGATTATTTGGAGGACAGACCATTGTACAGTACATTATGTAGCATTAAAACACTGGTATCGTAGCAGTACTCAAAGCTTAGTACTCGGATCGGTATTGGCAATGAAAAAGTGGTATCAGTTCATCTCTACTGTTCATTTATCTTCTAGGTGGGGGGGTTTCACCACTGTTCATTTATCTTCTAGGTGGGGGGTTTCATCACTGTTCCAGTGATAAAGGAGGAGGATTCTGTGCCTATGCAGACATCACTTTAGCTATCAAGGTAAGTCATCTAGTGTAAACATGGTTAGGGTTATGTCAAGGTAAGTCATCTAGTGTAAACAGGCTAAGGGTTAAGTCAAGGTAAGTCATCTAGTGTAAACAGGGTTAGGGTTAAGTCAAGGTAAGTCATCTAGCATAAACAGGGTTAGGGTTAAGTCAAGGTAAGTCATCTAGCATAAACAGGGTTAGGGTTAAGTCAAGGTAAGTCATCTAGCGTAAACAGTGTTAGTGTTAAGTCAAGGTAAGTCATCTAGCATAAACCGGGTTAGGGTTAGGTCAAGGTAAGTCATCTAGCATAAACCGGGTTAGGGTTAAGTCAAGGTAAGTCATCTAGCATAAACAGGGTTAGGGTTAAGTCAAGGTAAGTCATCTAGCATAAACCTGGTTAGGGTTAAGTCAAGGTAAGTCATCTAGCATAAACCGGGTTAGGGTTAGGTCAAGGTAAGTCATCTAGCATAAACCGGGTTAGGGTTAAGTCAAGGTAAGTCATCTAGCGTAAACAGGGTTAGGGCTAAGTCAAGGTAAATCATCTATTGTAAACAACAGACAGACAGAGATAAATCAATCACAGCAGAAGGATGTATCTATAAAATAACACTCAAAATACCTTTTGTCCAGTGTTTACATACCATTTAGTAATTTGCTTTTAATTGTATTTTTTCTATTGTTATTATTAATGTTATTATAATTTTTCCATTTGTTTTGTCAATGAAAACAAATGTTTCCCTTGCCAATTGTGGTGACAACAATTTGGTTTTAAATATAATTTAAACAATGTGTAAATACACTTTTGCTTTTACATTTAAAATGAGAAATTGTCGAGCTCACAAACTTGCCGATACACGCGACCCAACGCAATAGGTACTTTTTCTAGATAGTTGGCAAACTTGCTTGTTTAGGTAATAAATTATTATACTGTTTATATTTTATTTTCAGGCAGGTACCAAGCATAAGCTAAGGCAAGATATCCCATCTACCGGTATATGGCACACAACATTCTATACATGTTTTTTTATTGACATGTCAAATTAAAATCTTATTTGACTTGTCAAATAGTGGTTTTACAAAAGAAATGGTGTTCCATAACATCAGAGTTTTTTGGACACCTAGGCTGAATTCTGAAAGATTGAGAGTCATGGAAAGTAGCATGCTAACAATTCAATCCAGGCAATGAACTGTCACCAGAGCTAGCTAGCATAATACAATGAACTGTCACCAAAGCTAGCTAGCATAATACAATGAACTGTCACCAAAGCTAGCTAGCATAATACAATGAACTGTTACCAAAGCTAGCTAACATAATACAATGAACTGTCCAAAACGCTAGCTAGCATAATACAATGAACTGTCACCGAAGCTAGCTAGCATAATACAATGAACTGTCACCAAAGCTAGCTAGCATAATACAATGAACTGTTACCAACGCTAGCTAGCATAATACCTGTTCAGGGCCCATCGTTAACATTTTATTTCAGGTGCCCATTCGGGCCAGTTGGTTGAAGGTTTTCTGTCCCGAACTAAATTTGAAAATAAATTATAATAATGATACAATTGCTTCTTTCCTTACATATATATATATATCCATTAATATATATATCCATTAATGTTTTCCCTCTTCACAAGCAGGTGGTCCCAATCAGATTTATAAAAACTACAAATAGTACATTTTGTTTATATTTTCCATCTCTAGGGCACGTACTGTACACCAGTATATGTTGCACATTCCCAAATAATTGTGGCTGAGTTCACAAGTTTTGGGAAGATCCTGAGTAAGATAAAAATTACCAGTAAAAACAGTTCATTAAATGTTCAGTGTGTAAGATTTTGTGGCATCTAGTGGTATGGTTTGCGAATTGCAAACAGCCAGTCACTCACGGCCTACCCCTCCCTTTGCAAACATGAAGGAGAAGCTACGGTGGCCGAGGTAGGATGTTGTCATCTGAGACAGCATAGTGGCAAGTCAAGCAATGAGGTTTCTTTATATAGAGATATTAAGAAATTATATTTACTTAATTATTCAGTAAAACCACAGTATTGCGAATGTTATTTTTACTTGTTCATCATTGTGTTAGTGTTTTATTCACTGACTATACCTACCTTATTTCCATGCTAGTTAGTACAAGATAAGAGAAAAGGTTGCTTAGAATTTTTTTTGCCTTCATTAGAGCCTTCCATCTGGGAAAAGCCACACTGATTTTTACCTGTGATTTTTGCCTGCGTCACTCCCGTATTCGTTTGGCTTCATTATGCTTTTGAAATAACAATCAAAGTAACGTTACGTATTTTATTCTTCGAACAGGGTACTAAAAGTTTAGCTGGCTAATATGAGCTGTTATGCTTTAGGCTAACGTTACTGTTTTGCAGTAAATAGTACTAATCAGTAGGGTTGGGTATCGTTTGGATTTTAACGATTCCGATGCCGAACCAATACTTTTAAAACGATTCCGATCCTAAACGATTCCTAAACCGATTCTTGAAAAACTGAAAAAATAACATTAGAGAAAGGCTATTATAGAGTTTTTTATAGAAAATCAGAAAAGTTTATATTGTTCAGCGGTAGTACCTTATATGTTATTGGTTAGAGGAGGGTAAGTGGACCTCTAGCCTTCTCTATGTTTCATTATAGACACCAGTGTTCCGTTATGCAGCTGTTGCCTATTGTAATTAAGAGAATATATTACCAGAACCTTTGTGGCCTGTATTTTGTTGGTTAATCTGCTGGTGTACCTTGTCTTGTTCTCGTTCTGGACTTTCTGTATGTTATATTGAATATCTGATTAAAACCGCCATACCTGTGATTGCTTCCATTCGTTATTCATTAGGACTGAGCGTGACTGCAAGACTGTATGACGTGCTCTCCTGACTTATTCTTTTGCGCTACCGTATCTCAGACGTTCTCCCAAATGACGTTCTCAGGAAACTATTTTGAAAACATGATTTAAATGTGTTTTTACGTTGAGCTGCCCGTTTTGTTATTAGGCTATATATATATATATATATATATATATATATATATATATATATATATATATATATATATATATATATATGCATATATAACTGCATGTTTCATTTCGCTGGTTCATGCAAGAACATTCCACACATTCCTTAGCATTCTAAATTATATATTAACGTTCAAGGTTAAGGTTAGCTATGTGGTTACCATTGATTGTATACAGGGACGTGCACAGACATATTGAGGGGCAGGGCCTGAAGTGGAAAAAAAGGGCACTTCTCATAATTACATATTTCTTTTTTTACTTAAACAAAAAAGTATATATATATATATATATATATATTAACACAACTCTGAGTTCCTTTTTTAAAAGATGTCTACAAAATAATCAGTTCACACAGAAACCATGGGCGTGTTTTATTAATAATTTGTTCATTTTTGCACAAGGCACTACATCATTTAAATTATTTTGGTGTTATCTGAATATATAACACTTTAAAATCAACACAAATATTCACTCTAAACTGAAAAGGGCTGTTGCTGCTTGATTTTACTGAAAAAAATCAGTACATATAACATTCAAAACTCATCGGCTTAGACTGCATTTGAAGAAAAATAAACACAACAGTTTTCTGTAGCCTTGTTCGAACTTATTCAATAGAATTAAACTTCTAGAATGTTCTTTCCAGTGCAAAGAATAATATTTTTAATTTAGTAGTTTTTCTTATCATAGCCTACAAATGTATTTTCCTCGATTTACTAAAGCCTATATGTAAAACTACTGTCTATGTGTAAAACACATTTACAGCTGCACAGATAGCACATTGAGCGTCTGGCTCACTCATAGGCTGTGCTACGGCAACTGCACATCCAATGGCGCGGGCGCCACTGACGTGCAACCAATGAGCCAACTCTATGTCATTACACGTCAGAGCCCGCCAAGGGGTCGTGGGTGGCCTCAGCCTATAATAGTCCCCGAATTTGCCATTATAGCAGGTCTTCGTTCATTCATAGTCTGTCTGACTTATATCAGAAGCTATGTATATCTGTCATTGATTTGCTCTGAATTGATTCTCAAAAAATACGGAACAAAGTGCGTTCCGTATCAGTTCAATACGGAACAAGACTTTTATGTGTCAAATACGGAACGGTTAGCAACCCTACTAGTAGCTCATGAGGCATGCATGCTAGCAAGACACAGGTTAACTATATTTGTCTTTGGCTAATTAATCAGCAGTATTGAGGCACTGGTAGTTTAATCTTTTGTTCATCGCCACTCACCTCAACACAAGCTATGAAAAACACTGCTGGGAGGGGCCGCTGCTGCCTGCAGGTGTGATATGTGCCGATGTGCAGGGGGGAGAGAGGGAGCGCTTCAGAACTCCTGACCTGATATTTAGATACACTATTCAATAAAAATTTGTTTGACAGGGAAGCTGTGCGCAAACAGGAATATATATTATTTTTTCAAAAATAAAAAAAGCACCCCAGAAAAAAAAGGGCACATTCTCTCCAGGAATAAAAAGGGCAGGTGCTCAAGCCCCCTTTGATGTCTATGTGTGCACGTGCCTGATTGTATATGTTGTTACTTAGGTTAAAGGTTAGGATTAAGTGGAATCGAAATTAGGAACCAACATTTGCGTTCTGATCTGTTCCGATTCCTACCGGTTGCGTAGAAACCGGTTCCATAGTGGAACCGGGTTTCGGTACCCAACCCTACTAATCAGCTGATTATCTCACGAACGTAACCAGCACATTTCTTCCCACATAGCAAAGCCATAACACAGCGAGGGAGGAGAACCACATGAAACTATCCAACTACATATTTTTTCTAACACAGTAGTAAAAATTTAGCTGGCTAATAATGTTATGCTGCCAGCTAACGTTACTGTTTTGCGATCAGTAGTACTAATCAGGTGATTGTCATGCCATTTCAAGCTTATTTGTGAGAAGATCTTTAGAGTATGGTATGGTAAAACTAATGTGGTGTAAAAATGCTTTTTGTCTTTCTTAGTTTCTGTTTGAGAGGCTGGAGGGTGTTTCTAAAGCCACCATCGTTGATCTGGATGCACACCAGGTGAGCTGTGAGGTCACTTCCTGTCTGAGTATCCAATTATCCATTGAGGTTTTCTATCTCAGGTAATTGTCTCTGCATCCTGAATACTCTACACTCTGTGGTACACTTTGACCTCTTACCACTCTGCCAGCTCCACTGTCTAAGACCAGGTCTATTCTGAACACGGACCCAGGTAGTTTGATAGTGTGGGTATTATGATGCCATGATGGTATCAGGTTGGAAATTGGCCAGACTAACCCGGCTCGACCCTGAAACAAACCAGCAGTGGAATATAGGGCGCTATGCGGCTGGCGTTAAATTGATGATAATGCTGTAGACTGACTGGATGTCAATTTGCCTGAATGTTTTCTTAGGAAACCATCTAATTAGCATTTTAGCTCTTATCTGCTGTATTAATGAGCAACGTCCTCCCAATTATCTCAGTAAAGTTTGTTAACTCAAGGTTCCAGTTTCTCATGCCCCTGGCAGCTGTCCAGAATACATTTGGCTCTATGATGTTCAAACTGCCACTACAGACCAAGCGGCACACTTCACTCTGCTAGTCATACTGACACTTAAGATCAAGTAGCAAACTATTCACTGTGATATACTGAGTCTTTAGGTCAAGTAGCACACTATGTATTGTCCTCAGACCCATAGGGGGCTTAATTAGGGCACTCTGTAGGGAATAGGATGTAACTTGGCTCTGGTTCTGTAATGGTCTATCTGTGGACTGAAATAGAGATGTGCACAGATTGATCGAGACACCACTGTGTTAATAATCAAAACACACAAGTAAATCTGCATTCAGGAATAAAACTGGTGTGAAAACTGTGTGATCAGCAAAGAGGAGAAGAAGAAAATGTGAGGGGTTGGGGGGCAGGAGGAGAAAGCATGCTGGGATTTATATATGATGTGATGTTTTGAATATAGATTATGGACTAATGAGCAGAGAACTTTATATAATGATAAGACACACAGACACACTGTTGTAATGATGAGACACACTTACACAAGCACACACACTGTGATAATTATGAGACAACCACACATAACCACATAATTAATAATGGTGAAACACACACACACACACACACACACACACACACACACACACACACACACACACACACACTGTGATAATTGTGACAACAGAAATGATGACAGGACATTTATGGTGATAATGTGATGAGGTCAGCACAACACACCTTGTGTCACAATCAATCCCTTTGGTGTAATATAACGGTGAAGGTTGGTGTATAGTCATGGTAAAATGTAGTGTAATATAAATGTAGTAGTGTAAAATCAAGGTTTAACGTAGTAGTGTAATTTAATGGTTAAATGTAGTAGTGTAATATAGTGGTTAAAAGTAGTAGTGTAATATAATGGTTAAATAAAGTAGTGTAATATAATGGTTAAATGTAGTAGTGTAATATAATGGTTAGATGTAGTAGTGTAATATAATGGTCAAGGTTGGTGTAATATAATGGTTAAAAGTAGAACTGATATATAATGGTAAAATGTAGTAGTGTAAAATAATGGTTAAATGTAGTAGTGTAATTTAATGGTTAAATGTTGTAGTGTAATATAATGGTTAAAGTAGTAGTGTAATATAATGGTTAAATAAAGTAGTGTAATATATTGGTTAAGTGTAGTAGTATAATACAATGGTTAAATGTAGTAGTATAATATAGTGGTTAAAAGTAGTAGTGTAATATAATGGTTAAATTTAGTAGTGTAATATAATGGTTAGAAGTAGTAGTGTAATATAATGGTTAAAAGTAGTAGTGTAATATAATGGTTGAATGTAGTAGTGTAATATAATGGTTAAAAGTAGTAGGGT
>JACXGM010033714.1:0-12193 GCA_016801145.1 Umbra pygmaea
TTATACCGACCTATATGACGTAATCTGAAGTGTCGACAGCATAAAATAGTGTTGCTGAAAGAACACAAGTAAACATTTCTGTAAGCGAAGGTATATATTGAGAAAGCGCGCTCGGCTTCACTTTCTGCTCTCTCGGTTTCAGTTCCTGCTCTCTCTGTGTGAGTTTCTTCTCTTTCTCTCCTTGAGTTTCTTCTCTCACAAATAGATTTTTTTCTTCTCTGAGTAGCATCGCGCGCTCGCAGCTGGTCCTCTGCTCGCTCACGGCCGGTCCTCTGCGCGCTCGAGTTGAATTTCTTCTCTCTCGAGTTCAGTTTCTTCTCTCTCGAGTTGCATTTTTCTTCTCGCAGTGGCATTTGTGCTTGCGCGAGTTTTGAGACTGAATTGACGCCATAAACCTATAACTTCCGTTTTCGGGGTTTAGGGCCGAGTGTCTGTCAAAGCACTTTGTGATGACTGCTGTTGTAAAAAGTGCTTTATAAAATACATTTGATTTGATTAAATTATTATTTTTATTATGAAAACCTTTGCAGTTATATATTCATTGTCCAAGTATTGAAAATTGGTATGGATCTTTAATAATTGTTTGTAATGTAATACACATGTTAAACAAAGCAGTATTGGAAAGATTTGTTTTTGCCGTAAATAACTCATTAATTTAACCTCAGCTTGTTTGATTGCGAGATGTTCCCGGAAATGACCAAGAGGAAGTTGGAGGGTTAGCCCTAGGTGCTGGGTTAGCCGTAGGTGCTGCTGGGTTAGCCGTAGGTGCTGCTGGGTTAGCCGTAGGTGCTGGGTTAGCCACTGGTGAGGTCTGCGGGGCTGCAGCTGGGTGCTGTAGAAACTTTGCGGTGGATTTGCGTCAAAAGTGGCGTACGGACGAAATATAGGACGTGCGTACACAAAGAAATATTCAGATTTATAAAATTGTGTGCACGCACGTCCTACGCCGTTTTCCCTTTATAAATCACAATCAACTCTAATACGTGGCGCAGCTTTTGCGGCTACGTGTCACGCCCATAGTTGGCCATAAATAGTCAGTGAAACGCCCCCAAATTAATATTCATTGACACTTGAGTTAATGGCAAACACAGAGAAATCCAAAAAAAAGCAACTTCACTCAATGTGACAGAAAATATTGTTGGCGAGGTGGAAAAGAGGAGGAAAATGTTGTTTGAAGGGCACATTGTGCCTATTACCAATGCCAAAAAGGCATTGGGAGTGGCAAAAGGTTGCAGAGGCTGTGAATGCTGCAGCATCAGAAAGTCGGACCATGACCGAAATAAAAAAGGTAGTCAGATGTCAGGCAATGTCAAAAAGTGTCTATAGCGCTTCATTGTGAAAGTTTGTCTGCCACGGGTGGGGGAAAATTGGTTACACGAGCATTGTCGGCATCACAAATTATTTGGACATTGGTGGAATGAAAATGCTTTCGATTAATGAAAGCATTTTCATTCTCATTCGGTGCCCTCATGGCAACATGAGTGCAGGCAGTAGCATCGATTACATTTAGGAAAATGGACATAGCTGCAAATTGTGCTTTTTTGTTTGCCTGTTCACCGGCCGTGTACGGATACTTCATGTGATTATGCAACAAGCCTATAAGACTAACAAGCCTGGCATAACCCAGCTAAGGTTTGGCTGAGATATCCCTGACCTCTCAGTCAATTCCATCTGGAAAGTGCCAGTCGCCAGAAATCCTGTTATGAGTGTTATGAAAGGCGCCACTAAATAATATGCATTATTAGGCTATTATTATTATTATTATTATCTTCTAACAGTGCAAGATCAGCCATTGTGCGTCATTACACATTGTGATGGCATGGCTTTTTATATCCATCCATTTGATTGTTTCTGATAATCTACAGATGTCGGTATTAATCTAATTGTCAATGGCAAATAGTTCTGTGCAAATAGAATTTCTTAAACCTTTCAAAATAGTTAAGACATGCGTCACCATGGAACCCATTTAAAAATAAAATGAACACTGTTTCTGTAGCTGATTTTGACATTTATACCATGAAAACAACTTGCTCCAATGGACAATGAAGACTATCTATCATCATCTGTTTATCTAGCCTATCTATCTGCTCCGCCAGACAGAGACATCTACGCTCATACGACTTTTAGTTATTAAAAGGTTTTCTCCAGGCAGATCTGACTTGGAGGCAGAAGTCATTTGATTGGTTGATTCAAAACTGAGGTTGGACCTCACATGACATCAGAAATGTAAACATGAGCATAGTTTTCTCAGTTTTTAATCATATCTAAAAGTACACCTAACCTTAACCCTAACCTTAACCTTAACCACACTGGAGTGTTAAAATGTAATCCTGTTCTATATTATATATATAAATCGTAATAAAAAATCTAAATTAAGCTTAATGTGAGGTCCGCCCTCAGTTTGGAATCAACCAATCAAATAACTTCTGCCTCCAAGGCAGATCTGCCTGGAGAAGACTTTTCAATAACTAAAAGTCATATGAGCGACATGCTCAAGAATATCAGTTTTAAACATGATTTTGTTCTGTTTACCGTATTATTTATGAGGATGAATTACATAACATGCCAATATATTTACAGAATATATTTGTGTTCTTTTTGAAAATATGTCTTCATTTGTATTTACGTTACAATCTTGTTTTATTTTGTTTGTTTTTCACTGCAGGCTGTTAATTGACAGCATGGCTTTGTGAAATCTTCATATTATTAATGAGAGGCAGTATTTTGATTTCATTTACACAACGCTCTGCAGTTTCAAACAGATCTACAGTAGCCTACGTGTTTCATCCATCTGCCGGCGGTGTCGCCATTTCTCTTTTCACTTGTTTTTGTGCATACGCCTGTGTCAGATTTGCCGTGAATGACTGCACATTTACCGTCAAGTTTGCTTTTTATAAATCCCAATTATTGCGTAGAGAGCCGCGTACATCTTCTTTTGTGCATACGCCATGTTTATAAATGAGGCCCCTGGAGATTATCAAATGCATGCAATGACCTGCACACTTGTCAACACCATGGCTGATGTGAACTGTTGGTGCCTTTTTGTGGTCTATTGTTTTTCCATTCCCACTTCTCACCACCAGTCAATGTCTGTGTAATTGTGTAATTAGTGGTTCCACCTGTCTGTAGTTAAGTTCCAATCAGTATATATACACCTCTGTTTGTGTGGAAGGTTGTGGGTTATTGTCAACAAATAAGTGTCTGTGCTATTTCTTTGATGATGGGATGATTATGTAAAGTAATGTAGAGTCTCTCGTTATGTGTTTCCTATAGAACAATGTATGTGAAGACTAGAGCTATCTACAAAGTTTGGTCTATGTGCCACCAGATAGTTGTAAGCCTCAAGCTTCTTATTAATATTGGCTTCAGTGAAGCCTTGTAAGTTACATTAGTATGTCAATACAGTACAGTATTATCCAGATTATTCTCTCCATGCTTAAAGGGTAATGTGCCAAGTTTTGCACACCTTTGTTTTCTGTTTTGTCAATTGGTTGTTTTGTTCCTGCTCCTTTTACTCTCAGAGTACTTGTTTAAGCAGACATGATTACAGACATTAGTTAATGCTTTCCACTTCATATATTTGCACCCTCAAGCCTGGTAAGGGCCGTACTCTAACATTTGACAGGACATGCTAGACTGAACCGGTGGTTTCCTGTAACAATCTGGTGGTTGTGTATAGGTTTTTATAATGTTGCACATATTCTATAGGCAGCTGGTCTGACAGAAGCACAGACCCAATGTAAATTAAAGCAAGGGAAATCTGACAGTAGTTAATGAGAGCAGAGTGTCAATGACGACAAAATCATTAGGCCAGGTATCTGTCAAAGCACTTTGTTAATAACTGCTATTGTAAAAAATTGAGCAAGACCAATTTTGAGGGGAGAAAAATGGGGAACCCCCCGACCAAAGAAAATACAACACTTGGCTTTTGAAGATGTAATTCTTCAAATGTTTCCATTTCAAGAGGGATACCCATACTTTCTGTATCTTAACACCAAGACCCAGCTGTACAGCTTTCCTGGAAGTGGTAAATGTTCCTGTTCTAGTCTCAGGAGGCTTAATCCATCACTGAAAGAAGGTCAAAGTCATTGTGGAGTGCTGCCAGGAAAATAGCCCCTCCCTAAGTCAAGTGTACGATGGAGTAGCATGGAAAGAGTCAAAGGCAGGTTGGTGTAGGTCTGGGAGGTATACCGAAAAAAACTATATACTGGTCTCCATGTATGTATCGGTTTGCTATATTCGTTACCAGTATTTTGTCATTCCGCCAGATGCAACAACTGAGAATAATCTTATTTTGTAATAAACCACGCCCCTAAAAACTTAATGCCCACTGCGTGACGCACACAAACACACGTGAGAAACAAACACCTGGAAGTTAGATAAACAGTGAAAAAAACAATGGAGGGTGCAGGTAGAATTATCCGTGCAGCAAGTGAAAAATGTGTTGTTAAAAAGGGTGCAACGTCGATAGTGTGGACATGGTTTGGTTTTAAGACCGCGTTTACACGTACACAGTTATTTTGAAAAACTGAGACATTTCCCTGCGTTTGTGCCCTTCGTTTACACGCAAACAGAGAATTCGCCCTTGAAAACGATTCTTTCTATAAAAAAACTCCGGCCAAAGTGGAGATTTTGCAAAACTCTGTTTGTACGTTTGCATTAACTGAGGAAAACTGAGGTTTCGGCAGCCGACGTCACAGTATGCGCCTGAACATGCACCTGTGCCTAATGTGCGACCCATGTTTACATTTTCATTTAGCTATTTTTGGGAATCTGATTGCTAACGTGGGCTTCAGCCTTTCGTTACACTGCCACCTACACCTTTGGCATGCTCTTGACGGCATATACACTCTTGGTTCCATTAGCGCCTGTACTAAGCCACTCGACCAATGTTATAACAAGGAAAACATGCTTATGGGGGTTATTTGGCTCGAGGTCAAGGGCTATTTTTCTGTGCCCAGAACCTGTGAAACCAATCTGATTGTCTGTTCTATACCAGTAGTTAATCTGGTTAAATGACAGTGGGAGTTTTTTGTAATTCATAAACCTAGGCCCTTATTTGAAGCTGTTATCTTGTCCTGGTTGAATACTACTTGTCATACTTGAATATTTACATTATTTTGATATTCTTTTTGGTATCATTCATCAGCCTTCGCAATTTGTTTCAGTTATTTATTGTGTTATCTATTTTCAATGTGGTGGGGCCATAACATGCCACGGTTCAGTACTAAAGCCATAGACAATGGATAGGCTTGTTTTTTTTGCGGTTGCAAAGTTATTTATTTGTATTCCTGCATTTAATAAAGATTTAAACAAGAGCACTACTTTTGCTTACTTAGTCTTGTTTATTGGTGTTCCAACAAAAATTATAACAAACAAAGCTACTTAAAACTGCTTTGCTTATAATTTATTATTTCAACCCTTTATTTCAAAAAATCAAATACCGTTAAATAACGTGATACTGTGAAACACTTGAAAAATATCGGGGTATAAAATTTAAGCCATACCTCCCAGCCCTAGGTTGGTGTAGCAGGAAGACTGGAATCTCAGTTCATGAGTTTACTTGGTGGAAAATTAATGCAAACTCTGTCACATGTGAAAAACAAACAATAACCTACAACCCTAATCAAACATACATTAAATAGGCTACATAATGACCCTGATGCACAACAGGTGATTCAGTTAAAGTTGGGGAGGTTGAGAGGAATGGTGGTGTCAGAAGGCCGGTGACGTCGATACCCTCGGTAAAAACACATTGAAATTTAACACGTTGCAAGGCATTCCACAATAGCCTTTATTTTGAAAAAGAAAATCCTGAGTGCTGCCAGCATATTTTGCTGCCAGACGAACAGCAATGAAGGTTCATTTGCCCATCACTAATTGCCACGGCCAGGATTTATGCCCTCCAGGACAAAAACTGATGTCGTACTTCATAATTCATAATACTTCATAATTCATTTCAATAAATCAATGATTCTCCACAAACACTGCATCAGTGTCATTTATTCACCAAAACAAACCATTTGTTATTCCACATATATTCCAAAATGTATTCTTAAAAGTGCAGTTGATCAATTTCTGATGAAAAAACATCTGGCCCTCATCCTTACTAAGGCATTCACTTTTGTCCAATGTATATATCCTTCTGCATTTCTAACAGAAACCAAAACAACAAATTATCATTTTGAAATGGGAAACCAAAAGTATAATAATTTACATATGATGTTGTGGTTCACCAGTCTACCGTACATCCATTCAGTCAGTCCAGTGTAATAATCCTGAAGGTTGGAGGGTTTGTTTGCTTTGGGTTGATTGCTTGTGAAGGCCAGGGGAAGTCTCACAACCTCCATGTCTATAATCCCATCACTTAAACATTGCTGAAAGTATAGACATTACTTAACAAATAAACTTGGACCTACCTCCTTAACATGTTCCAAGCAATCACAAAAACTTTCAAGAGCAGGCATTTATAGGCATTATCAATAATGCTTGAGAAAAAAATAAAATCAGTAAGAGAGCTACAATAACCAATAGTTTCCAAACTCACAGTATCCTAAACTTCCTAAAGAGCTTGTTTTTTAAATTTCAGCTTGCTATTCAAGTCACAGTGCTATGCATACATATGGATGTGTTTAGCCTTTCACAGAGAACATGATACTGTCACTATGTGGTACAAGTGCAACTTTAGCAAATAAACCAGACAGAAAACTAATCGATGTGTGCCAAAGGGCAAGTGCTCTCTATCTGCAGATTGATTCCCAGTAATTATCCTGTAACAACATCACAACTGACTCCAGAGCCTGGGTTCAAGTTTTATTTAGATTAATTTCTAATATTTTAGGTGGGCTCGAATAAGTTTAGCATGGCGTAATGGAACCAATAGGTTTGTCGGACCAAACATGATCACCTGGCACGCTGATAAGTTTGGTAGGTTATTTTGAAATATACAGTAATACGATTACACAAATTGCATTGTGTGTGACTTGGATTTTAAAGATTTCAAATCTTAATTGCGCCCAGTTCTGCTCACTTTTGTCATCAACCATTTCAGGCAAAACTCTAGGATGCAAACAAACAGCTGACAAGTATCTGGCAGATTTGCAAACATTAATTAGTCAGATCTAAATAAATTGTATAAAATAAATTAGATAAACAATGAGCTATACATGTTATGCTCACAAAATGGGGTAAGTTATTCTTAGTTAGAAATGTCAAATAATTTCATAAAATATTTTTTGTTTTTTTACAGTTTTTGCTCATCTGTTTAAAGTGTGAATAAATGTGGAACTGACACTCAGTGGGCGGGGTATTCCCTATAGAAACATAAAACTGAAAGCAGACACTACTAATATGATCTAGGCCTAGGCTATCAGCGTCTGTTCTGACTGACACAATTGTTTACATGACCTAGATTAAGCCGAAACCGAGACTAAAGGGAAGCATACCGTAAAAGCATTTTCAATTCACCATTTAGCTTCCCCTTAAACTCCACCAAGACAAAACCGACAGAGTTTATTGTAGTTCAGTTTCTTCAATCCAGCTGCCGAAAGTTTACTCCAAAGGCACTCCAACAGACGATAAAGGTTTGGTTCAGAAAAACTCACAGTAAAATTATTTCGGTCCATCACCCGTTTCATTCGACGGTATATTTTGTTACATTGTTAGAAACGTTTAAAAGAAATATCATGCATTTGTAAAGGTCTGATAAGCAATTAAGTGCACCTCCATCTGCATTATGCAGCCATGCAGAATCTAGTCAAACGAAGGCTGATTTCTTAAAGTTTATTAAATAATTCACAGCTCTAAAATCACGAGCAAGTGAACATTTGTAAAATATTAAATTATATTCTTCATGATATTAGTCAAATCCTTCAGAAATGGCAGTTGTCATCACAGCAGATATGCTGGGAAAGGAATGTCTGTGTTTAGCCTACTTCAAGAATTCATATTAGAAACATTAGAATATGCTCTCAATCTAGCTGCTACATACATTCCAAAAATACAGTAACAGCACACCTTGCGACTGGAGTTTTTAATGCCCTCGTTCTTCGGTTGTTTTATTAAACCTATCAATCTTCATTTGGTCAAATGTGACATATACGCCTATAACAATGGAGATTTCAAGCGCACGGGGTGGCCATTGGCGTCCGTGTCATGCCCAGAGGGCCCTCTCTCTTTGGTGCATACTACCACGCGTAGAAGAACATTCGACAGAATATCTTGGTAGAGACTAATGCAGACCCATCCGGGCAGGTAGAGGAGTGTTATCAGGCCCATGAAGTTGAAGGGGTAGTGGGAATAATCCCAAGAGCATGCGCCGTACTGTCGCAACGCCAGCCCCCAACAGAACTCCCAGGTGTAGATAAAGCATACATAGATGGGCAGCCGCCTCCAGGTGTTCCAGCCCCGTTTGAAGTGTAAATGCAGGTAGAGTTTTTCCACCACGTAGCTGCAGCTCCCGTATATCAGAAAGGACCACAGGGACGTGTGGCCACTCATAGTCCGGTCCGATTTTTCCACAAGGTTGAATACTGAGGTGAAAACAATCTCGTCCAGAAAGCCGTGCATTCCGAAAAAGAGAAATCGCACAATGTCAGGCAGACCTTTCGGGATCGGCACTACCGTAGCCATGGTCCGTTTTTCGGGGCAGGAATAACGCAGGCGCGTCAACCCCTTGTGGAACACTTGATTGAAATACAGGGCCAGAAAGTAGTGAATAACGATCTGATGTCCAGAGACTATTCTAACATGTTCTGTCCGCATGTTTATATTCCCAATCAGGATCTGCAACCCGATGTACACCGATGGATAGAATACAAAGTGAAAAACTACAGGGCGACCTTGAAAGCATTTCTTTTGAGAATATATTTTCTCTAGCACGAAATGGGATAGCGAGTGCACGATGCAAAGATAGGGTGAGGAAAAGCCAAACAGTTTGGGGTCACTGTCAGTTATAAGTCCCTGTGCGGAAGATAGGAGAATATCTAAAGTGACACCGTGCATTCCATAGAAATAAAGCCGCATCCAATGTGGCAGCTCCGTCATTGATTCTACCGCGTCTCCCTCTTCGATAGATGGATCTCTCCGCCGGGTCTTCCTGGCTGCTCTGATGCTGTCACCTTCCTCTCCGTCCTTTATTATCGGGCTCTCTCTCCGCCGGCTGGTCATGGTCTGTCTTGGAAGAGAATCAGATAGAGACTCTATGTTCCCGATAACATATTCTGTATTTTAACGGAGAGACTGCAGCGTCTTAAAAAGCTTAGCATCTGACAGCGCGTAGTGATCTGCAGAGCCCAGCCTAGAGAAGAGATACAGGAGCAGCGGAGGGGGCGTACTTGATAGAAGAGGAAAAGCACGTTGTGTGACGCTGTAGTGCAGGGGGTTCCAAAACTCTGGGTCGCAACCTTGCACAGGACCAGTAACATTTATTTTCTGTATACATTTTCAAAATACAAAAACTATAATTCTACAGTCATGCACAAAGATTATGAATGCTTATAGATCTTTTTTATTAGACCTATAGTTTCTATATATATACGTATCATCTTTGAGAATTTGAAAGAACCAAAATAAATGTTTTGGACTCTCAGGCTCTCAATAATTTTGTTTATGCTGTATCTTAATAACAATGAATTAGCCATGTAAAGCTTTAGAATTACTTCTATTACTTGAAACAGCACCATTTTCTAGCTACTGTAAAGAGGAGGGTGATACATATTTTTGCTCAGCAGACAGAAATCAGTCTATTGCTAAGCCTTTATGATGATAATAATAATAATAATCATCATTATCATATTCATCATCATCATCATCAACATCATAATGTCAAAAGTGGTCACAAGTCAAGAAGGCAACTCATATATTTTTTCAGTTAATGTTTTGAAGTTGGTGATATTATTGTTATTATATGGTTTGTTTTTTCACCAGTAAAACCTGATGTATTGATGTATTGTGCAAAGTTATGCCTTTGAGGTTAGTTCAAATGCCACACTGGCATATACAGTATAAAAATAAAGCAATATTCAACATACAAATTAAGTAGTTTGCTTAAATATGCAAGAGCATAAGCTTTTAGACTAGGCACCTATGATATAAAATGTATCATACTGTTCCTTTAGGAACTCTACGTAGAGAAGCCTATAGCTAAATAGGAGAAAGAGGTTGGAGAAGCCGTCTTTGTATGGCTTCAACGACGTGGAAACCAAGGAAGAGGGAGAAAGACGACCAGGAGAAGAAGGGTAGAGAGGTTGCCAGAGAAACCATCACCTGACATTCTAAACTGCCACTGGAAAGGCCTCCCCCAGAGATGACTCCACCTCCACTCCAAAGCGATTTGTTTGAGTTTGCTTACTCCCTCACCTCCTCCCCTCACATTTCTGCTTTTGTTAATAAAACACCCACACAGAGACACTGTGTCTCTTCTCTTTACAATACTGTATACAAAATGTTACCATATACCTTTGTTTATAAGATGAATGTATAGGATGTCGCTGACAGGCTGCCTAAACAATTTGACACTGAAGAGTGTGGTGCAGATTAGAGATCGAATAGAGTGAACAGTGGAACACTTACAATTTGGCTTGAGTGTGATGAATGTCCCCAAAATGTTCCACTGGCAACTATCTGTCCTGCGCTAATTCTACCACTCAGCCCTGAGCTCAAAGGCATTCACTGCCCAGCACATTTTGTTCCCTTCATCACCCTTCTTTAGAATTAGAGATAACATTTGAACAGCCTGTCATTGGGTAAGTGCTTCTTCTTAGGTAGCTAATTGTAAACTACATGGTGGTTTACATAATGACAAAATTAGATTGTGTATTTGTTAAATTATGTTTTTAAACAAAACAATAAATGGAGCCTCATGGAGAGGCAATTCATTTTCTTGTGCTAATTGAGCACATTTCTTCCTAAGTGGAAAAAGGACATGGAGTGCCTGAAGCTGTATGCAAA
This sequence comes from Umbra pygmaea, assembly GCA_016801145.1. Taxonomy (NCBI): domain Eukaryota; kingdom Metazoa; phylum Chordata; class Actinopteri; order Esociformes; family Umbridae; genus Umbra; species Umbra pygmaea. The sequence continues at coordinate 10,951 of JACXGM010033714.1, forward strand.
AAGCGGTAAGTGGGATTTTTGACTACTCAATTGTGCTTGCATACTCTGTTCATTGCTTTCCACTAACCTGTAAACTTGCTGTTGTGTTTACAGGCAAACAATACAAAAGGTCAGCATGACAACTGATGTGATGAGTAGACTAAGCACAGTCACTATCTTTGGGTTCTCCTGAGGTTATTGGTAAGCCTAAGGAAATCACTTCCTATAAAAATTAGAATTCTAACTGATGTAATACATGTTCCCAGACTCTTCCATCATATTCACAGAGGTTCTGTTATTAGCCAATAAGGCTACTGCCAGAAACCAACAGAGCGATGGCCATTGACTCAGTTGATAAAATTGAAGTAATCTTGAATCAGTCTGCAAACTACACCATCCATGTATGTTTTTTGCACAGCTGTTAATAGTGTCCATTTGGCTGTTGGATTTAAATTTGGAGGCACACCTGCAGTGTCATTATTCAGTAATGATCTCTAGGCTTTCTGATATTGGCATCACTGGCTCTGCTCTCTCCTGGCTCACTTCCTATATCAGTGACAGAAAGTACTATATTACTATACAAGGGCTTAGATCTGCCACTGCTTCACTTACACACGGTGTCCCTGAAGGTTCGGTTCTTGGCCCACTATTGTTCATTATCTACATATATCCTCTTGGTGACATCATACGCAGGCATGGACTTAAATTCCACTGCTATGCTGATGATATTCAGATCTATTTTTCCACTAGCTCTGATAGGCCATCTCTGCCTGACTCACTCACTACATGTATCAGGGACATCAAGCATTGGATGTCCCTGAATTTCCTCAAGTTAAATGACAAGAAAACAGAGATAATAGTGATTGGCTCTACTGCCTTAGTCAAAAGGATGGACCAGTCATTTGATATTGATGGAATTCACTATATGCCTTCGCCATCACTTCGTAACCTTGGTGTCATATTCGATTCAACTCTATCTTTTGGCTCTCACATCTCTTCAATTGTTAAAAACTCTTTTTTCCATCTTTGCAACATTGCTCGTCTACGATCCTCTCTCGCTTTAGCTCATTCATGCATTAATCACATCACGCCTGGACTATTGCAATGCCTTATTTCTTGGTCTTCCCAAGAAACTCATTGCAAGATTACAGTACGTGCAAAACTCTGCAGCTAGAGTGCTCACCTCGACTAGGCGCTCTGCTCATGTTACACCTTTACTTCATGAACTTCACTGGCTACCTGTGGCATCACGTATTCACTTTAA
>JACXGM010033716.1:0-12191 GCA_016801145.1 Umbra pygmaea
GTCTAATAAGCCTGGTCTGTATCTACTGGGTGACACTGTAAGGGTCTAATAAGCCTGGTCTGTATCTACTGGGTGACACTGTAAGGGTCTAATAAACCTGGTCTGTATCTACTGGGTGACACTGTAAGGGTCTAATAAACCTGGTCTGTATCTACTGGGTGACACTGTAAGGGTCTAATAAACCTGGTCTGTATCTACTGTGTGACACTGTAAGGGTCTAATAAACCTGGTCTGTATCTAATTTTTGACAGGGATTTAGTTCAACTAAAAGTGTTCATGTGTGCTCTGAACACTGGTGAAGTCTGAAAAGCTTGTTGGACCAAAGAACTCCTTTAAGAAAATACAGAAGCTTCTGGAGAATAAAATAAAAAATCTTACTAACTGGTCCGAAAGCTATTTGCATCAAGACAGGCTCTACTTATAAACTGCGATTTTTCAATATTGTTTTATAAGCTGCTGTGTTTATATTTAAAAAATAAATGAACACAGCTCTTTATGGGTGCTGTCCTGCTGAGACTAAATGCAATATAAAATATAGGATGGGAAGCAAAGCAATGTCATTACACTTTGAGATATTTCATTTAATCTATGTCAACCTATTCTGGGAAAATGTCCATGTTTCAGTTTACAGGCTTTTTGAAGATAAAAGGTGCCCGGATATGTTGACCTGAAATAAAACGTTATATTGACATTTCTTTGCCTCACAGCCTTTATTTGTACTGCTCCTGTTCAGCTGTGGTTAACACGTGGCTGCTATACGTTGTTTAATCAACATTTTGAAAAACAAAGAAAAAATTGATCAATGAGTTTACTATATTAATATATTTACATAGCACATATTTATTACTGTAATGGTCTATGTCGGTAGTAACCCCTTGTGATAAATCCTGGGAAAGCATGAAGCTAGTACAACCAACATCAGGTTTGCATATGTTACTTTCTCAATTAAATTCATTACAGTTGCTAGCTTCCATTTGTATTTTTCCCCAAAACACAGTAATCTGATGACATTCCTGTACAGGTCAGCTCAGCAAAATAAAATAACATTTTAGCCATTTAGCTGACAATAATCTTCAGAGAAACTATAGGTTAACAAACAGCTGATGTTTCATCTTACCAGCTTCAGGTTTCAATATAACAAACTTCTGTTCACCAGTCAGAAGCTCCAGCTGTTTAGCCCACATGTCGCCACGAGCAACACTTCAAATATTGCAATGAGCAAGAGGCAAGACAGTTCTCACATTCAAACCAAATACAGCTGACTCTCTCGTGTGGTTTACCTTGTATAACAAGGCAGTTACAATGCCAGGCAAATGTGTTTCGTTCCCATGTGAAGCAAGTATCACTACTAAGTTTAATACTGTACATTTCTCCGGATATGGTTGTCTTATTAAAATTACCCATGTGCCACAGTTTGGTGTCGCAGACTAAGCTTCCGACTCTCTGGCGAGACGCGACTTTGAGCCCCGACTCAACCGCTATCTGTGCCCTTCCTCTGCCTCCCGTACCGTAGTACTTTCTGCCTAATTTCTGCTTCCTACTGTCCTGTCCAATTAAAATTCTAAAAGTACCCCCCCAAAAACCCTTTAAAAAAAACCACAAAGCAGCATTTAATGCATTTGTTGCATAATAATATTGATCTTTGTGTATGAATTGAAACATCACACATTTATTCAGTGCTGAATTGAATTTCGAGGAAAAACAGGCACGTTCACAATATAACCGTTTAGTTGTTCTAAAGTATCTGTATTATGATTACAATATACTGATTACTGAACTCAAGTCAGATTTGATGTAATCAGCTCCTCCCACCTGTGTTTCAGTGCATTGTGTGATTACCTGTATTCTTCCCAGCACTCCGGTGCTTTCCATTCTACTGGCAACGTTAACACTGTTCCCCCAGATGTCATACTGGGGCTTTTGAGCTCCGATCACCCCTGCAATCACCGGACCGTGGTTTATTCCTGACACAACCAGAAAGAATGGTTAAAGGAAGAAAAATAAGAAAAATAAGAAACTAAAACTTTACCAGTTGCACTATAACCTCCTCGCATTTTCTATCTCTCGCTTCAGTCATTCTCTCACACACTCTCTTTCTTTCTCGCTTTCTCACCGACTCGTAGTCGGAAGTCATTGAAGGAGTGTTTGTTGATGACATCTAATTTCCCCACCAGAGCGAAGGCAAACTCCATCATTGTGCCGATGTGCACGTACTGACGGTCATGCTCCTGAAGTGGGGGTGGGTGGGAGGGAGAGATGGAGAAGTGGAGAAAAGGACGTATCGGGGTAATTGGAAAGTAGAGAGGGGGTTAGGGCAATGAAAACAGACAGGTTAGGGTTAGCAACATCACACAGCTTTACGCCCTTTAATTAATTAATGAGTTTAATTCAGTTCATACCATCAGCTGTTATTCAGAGAGGAGAAACGTAATGCAATTTAAACTCCTCCTGGAGATGTGTGTTACCTGTGTGTATTCTGGTCCAGGTGTAGCGTTGAGTCCCGTAGCGGCCATATAGGTGCTGCCAATGGTTTTGATCTTCTCCACCCCGCTGAACTTGGGCTTAGACAGGAGCTGTCACACACACACACAGATTCAACTATAGCTTATACAATACAATCAAATGACTTCTGGGACAACTAGAAAACAGAAAATTCCCATTAAAAACAAGCTATCCGAAATGGAAAAGTATGGATAAACAACACTGCAACATCAACAAAAACAACAACAAAACACATAAATTGAAGTTTACCAAATTTTAAATGAAAAAGGCATATTAAAACTTAAACTAAACCCTTAAATATTAAACTCTTTAAAACTCTCCCGGCGTTGGCATCTACCCTAATATCTAAAGCCAAGGTCTGATCACCCCAATCCACAGAAGTGGAGCCAAATCTGACCCCTATAATTAGAGAGAAATCAGTGTCAACGGCAACCTTGGGAAAATCCTCTGCAGTATCAACTGCAGACTAAAACATATCCTCAGATCAAACCATTTCATGAGCAAATGTTAAATTGGCGTATTACAAAAATATTGCAGTATAGACCTTGTAAACCCTAAAACCAACAGCAGTCATCTTATGCTTTGTTTCAAAAGAGCTTTTGACTCAATTTAGCATGAGTGTCTGCTATACACATGAATAGAAAGTGGTTTAAAAAAAACTGGCAATAAACACAAATTTGTTCCATTAATGCCAAGGAATGGGATGCAGCTTGAGCCAGCTTTTAAACTGATGAATTGGCAACACTCGACAAGTCTGCAGCCGTTAACCTTCCCCTGCTGGACTACTTACTGTTGGCCGATCTGGTGATTCTCTGACCAACCAAGGAGGACCTATACAAGAATCAAGATCTTCTGCACAAATTCTGTGAGACTGGCAGGGAATTTACATGTAAGTAATTTAGCAGACTCACTTATCTAGAGACCTCCAGTAGTGAGTGAATACAAAGTAAAAAGTTAAAAAAAACTGAGACAGAGACTTTACCACGTCACAATTTATGAGCCCCAAAAAGAATACTAACTATTTTACTTATACTGAAAAGATTCAATGAAAAAACAGCAAATTTCAATGCCACCTTGCCCTAAATAAGAAGCAACAACAGACAGACAATGATGGTATGTTTCCCATATCATCACTACCAAACAGTTCTAGCAAGATTTTTGCTTAAAAAATTGCTCTTTGCTAAACATCTACAGTGTGGTACCTAGTTCTACCCAGAGATGAATTGATATTGAGATAAAAGCCTGGCTGGAGAGGAGCTGAATGGCAGAGCACGCCCTTTAGTGTAATTAGCGTGTTAGCAGTAGGATGTGATCGGAAATGTGTCCTGTTCTGTTCTGACCAGTACAGATGAACACCTATGTGACAGATATAATTAGCGACCAAAGAGAGCAAGGTAACTGACCTCATCAAAGTCAGCAATGATCTCGTTGAGGAGTCGGAGACACTCCAGGCCTTCTTTGTTGACGTCTGACTCTGTGTAGAACTCCTTAAAGTCTGGAATGGAGGCGAACATCACACACACCGACTCGTAGGACTGATGGTATAGATCCTATCAAAACAACACAGAGACACAAGTCACCAAAACATCTTCACGTGCTTCTAGAATCAGTAGAATGAGTTTGGTTTTGCATTTCTGAGCTCTCCTTGTTCTTTTTTGTGGATGGTTAACGCCTCACCTCGTTCTTCCAGTTGCGCCCCAGGAAGTGTTCTGCGACATGGGCAGGTAGAACATTCTCCAGTAGAACCCGGTTGAGGTTCTCCATAGTCTCTATCTCCTCACACTCTCTCTTGAACTTGTCCCTCCACAGGAAGTCCAACCTACAGTAATATTCATTCTGTTAACAAGGACGACAGAGACGGTAAATATAGAGTGGAAAGAGAGGTTAAGTAATCAATAGCTTTATTAGTTTATTATGCTTGAGCAAAGATGTCAAGCATAATAAACTATAATAAAGTTTTATTACTGTTAATAGATGAGATGCATTTTTTTATTCTCTGAACAGATGAAATGAAGAGGACTGGTCTTAACTGCTCACTAGACTAACAAAAACAGTGAGTAAGAAGAACAGAACAAATGTTAAAACGCTTTTATGTCTCAATGTGTCTCAACTTTAATGACGTGATAAAATAATCTTCTCTTCTACCCCGAAGGTACAATACAATACTCTTAAGGTCAAGTAATCATTCGCCCTCTGAAGTTTTGAAATCCTGAGGGCAAAAGACACTCCATCCCAAAAGGCACCCTCACCTCTACCTAGTGCACTACTTTTGACAAGGGACATGGTGAAAACTGTGCACTTTAACAGGATTAGGATGCTGTTTAGGAAGCAGAACTCTCATTAACTGAGTGTTATGAACATGTTTGGTATTCTTGGGAAATAAGACAATAAGGCAAACGAGAAGCGTCGGTCTCTTTGTTCGAGGAAACACTAGAAATCAGCCTGATTTGCATGAAGTATAGGGACTGGTTTCTTCTCAGTAATTTTTGAACACATCTAAATATGGCAGCCGGCATGTAAATGCCCCAGGATGTTCGTGTGTTAAAGCTTCTGGCTACCTTTGGGTAGGTGTGTATATATGTTAGGTCATCCTTGTGATATAAGGCCTAGTATCTAGGCCAGGCAGGAACCGTGGTATTACGGGAGGCTATTTAGAAGGTAACTAGCCAACGGTGGTAAATAAGCCTCCATGAATCATTGATCCGTCTTCAGGGATTCACACTCGCCTCCTTTACAGTCAGACGTTACAAGAGCAAACCTACTGCATTTAAGAGCTCTGGAATTTATTAGAAACAGGCTACAATGTTTTTAAATGCAGCTAACCAAATACTCTCAATAATTTATTAATGACAGAATATTTGGGTCCAAAAAAGTGCTTTGACAGATACCCGTTTTACAGAAATCTACTTTCACTTCAGCTGAAGTATGCAGAAATTAGTGATTATACAATACCAATTACATAGGTTTACTACATTTTAGTTACATCACTACAACAGCTATGTATAACTCTGTACCTGTCGTGCCAAAACCAGGAGAGTGATGAAGAAGATGAAGAGTGAAATAGAACCCATTGTCTTCAGATCCTTTAGAAGACCTGGCCTGAAGAGAGAGAACGAAAACAACACAGATAATCACCAGCTCAGCTTTCTCTTAATGTGATCAAACTCAGGAGTGACTCCACCACTAGGCTAAGTTAAGTTGTATCTCTTTCTAATGTCATTCATATCTGGTAAATCAATTCCACTTAACACAGAAACCCAATATCATAAAACCTGTCCGTCATTATCTCAACAAAGGTTACTTTGGCAACGTAGAAATATTTTATAGCAAATACTTTTGATTGACAACTGAGAGGAAATTCGCTTCCACAGATGCTCCCTGTTGACTTTGTGGCTTCCAGTCCTGGCCTACTCATCACACAGATCTCAGACAGAGGAAAAGTAACAATGTTCAGTGTGTGTGTGTGTGTGTGTGTGTGTGTGTGTGTGTGTGTGTGTGTGTGTGTGTGTGTGTGTGTGTGTGTGTGTGTATGCTTGCATCTACCCAACACACAATTCCACAGTCATTCCCCAAAAGGCAGTGTGTCTGTGGCTTGTATACATGCATATTACATTTGTGCCTAAGGAGGGAAACATTGAGTGAACAGCGTGGGTTTATAAAAGAGAAGCTGTCTCACTAACCTGTTCTGTGTGTGTGTGTGTGTTTACCTGTCCAATGTCTGCGTACGGTATAGTGCAGTACTGTAGCCGTCCAGCAGGGGAGCATGTGTCTGGAGAATTATGATATTGTAGACTACGACGGCAACTAGCATGACAACCATCTTCAGCTCGTAGTTAATCCTCAGAAACACCGAACACGACACCAGACCCAGGATGCAACAGTAGATAAAGTACTGCAGATAGATCGACAGACAGAAGAGGAGTGGATATGGGGGGATAGCAGGGGAAGAAGAGTAGAGAATAAGAGTAAGGGAGGGACAAAACTATTTAAGGAAAAAACATTAGATTAAAAACTCAGAAAACACTCTTCTAGAACTTTCATATATTTTGATGCTTGTTCGACGAACAGTTGTTTTTCCATTTCATTGGTCGCCCTTGGAACGGTGAAGGAAAAGGCTGTAGGACTGTGATTTTATTGTTAGTTGGAACAAAGATGTGCAGGATTAACCCCAACAAAAATGAGTTAAACCTTAAGCCTTATGTTAACAAGGGAGGACCGCTCTACTGTGTCTTACAGTTCACAGTGAACTTCGAAGTCCTGCATTATGAGCCTAGCTCTCTGATATTCCTGACAGAGGCTGGAAGATATTATGTCAACATACTCCAACAATGTGTTGCGTATTGGGCTAATTCTCTGCCTTGCAGAACAAGCTACCTCATGATAGTCAGTGGTTGGGCCTTACTATGGCTTCTCCGACTGTGCCCGGAACCTCCGGCACGAGGCAGTGCAAATTGACATTGGATTATCTAATTTGCCACGTCGCTCTCCACCGAGCGTGTGCAGATTGGTCTTCTGTAAATTAAATTGCAGAAGTGGTGATGATGTAATCATCCCTTACATGATCTGACAAAAGGCTTCCATGTTGGATAAACGGTCCAAAAATAATCCATCGGCTGGGCGACATGTAAAGTAAAGTAAAAAGGTAAAGGTACTTTATTTGTCACATACACGTAGCGAAATTCATTCTCTGCATTTAACCCATCCCTCAAGGGAGCAGTGGGCAGCCGTTTACAGTGCTCGGGGACCAACTCCAGATCAAAGCCAGTGCTTTCGTCAGGGGCACTGGCTGGAGAACCTAACCTGCATGTTTTTTGATAATGTGGTTGGACCATGTGTTGCCCCTTCACCACCCCGCATCTGTCCAAGGGGTTGTGGAGCTGCCGACAAGGCACGGTTAGTGGGAATTTGGACAAGACCAAATGGGAGTGGAGAGAAATGGTAAAAAAATAAAATAATAAATTAAAAAGATGGTTATAGCAGAAATTTGCAATCCTGAGCACAATATTCTTAAAATTCAGCTTTCCATCTAACCAAATAGCCATAGGCACAAAGAAAATTCCTGTGATCAACTGATCATGTAAAAGCTTTCTTTACGGTTAGACAAAAACAGGCATTGAGTTGTTCCAGCATTCAGCATAAACTTCAGTTAGAATAGTTGTTTATAATTGTCAATAAAAGCCTGCTGCAAAACCAGAAAAAAATTCTGCATTTCAAACAGAGGAATCCACATTTTGTGCTTTTTAGCATATTCGTATGTGGCGCATTACAAAGTCTACATTTCAAATAACATGTTAGATAAAAAGGATTGGCCCTATAATGGACCGTTGGAATTTCCTTTTGTTATCTGTGTACATTCTGACTTTGTTTCCGTTCGTGCTGCACAATATTCCCTCAGGTTTTGTCCAATTCAACACTGGGACATGTTTCGCAGATTCAGAGGCTTTTCACAAGTTGATAGTATTTTCTTTAACCTATTTACTGAGGAAGAATATATGAGCTTTCAGTACTTAAATTATGTTCTCACCTGACGATTGTATCATTAAGGCAGTGAATGTAAACCTACTCAAACCCTAATGTAAAACGCAATAAAACTATTTGTTGTTTCATCCTGACAATCACTGATTATCTTCATTACAACTGGGATTGTATAATATTTTTGCAGATATAAAATGAAAGAGCATTGTTCAGCTGAGAATTCACCAGGGTCTACAGAACTGTAAGAAAACACAAGCAGTTGAGATGTGAAATTAGTTATATAACTGCCTTTATGCTTCTTTTCAGATTATAGGGATCATAAGTCGACAGTTACTTGACAGGGTAAGTTAAATATGTGAGAAAAAGGAGCAGCAATAAAGTTAACTGATATGGATTCAACTCTCTGGGCCAGCAGATCTCCTGCTATCAACTGATTTAAGTGTCTTTCAAAAGAGGAAGGAGTGGGCGCACCGAGAGCATGAGAGAAGAACACTGACAAAAATATTTGATATATTTAAAAGAATAAAAAAAATTTGTGTGTGTGATTTTTCCAGATTATCCACCCTTCACAATTCTCTCCCTAACCCTGCCATGTTGGCAGATCTGTGGGATGACGAGGGGTACGCACGTGGTTCATCCAACCACATGTTGCCAGAGTCGCCGATTCTTTACACACTGTTCACCCAACACTGAAGCCTTTATTTGGATCACGCACGGGATGATTATGTCCACCGACTATACTACCGCAAATGAATTTACAGGCACCCTATCTGAACACAAGGAGTCGCTGGAAAGCGACATGGCAGGATAGATAATCTGATTTATCTAACCCAATTCCCAGGAAGCACTATGCCCATTGTGGTAACACCTTCTATGAAGAACATTTTATAATGCTTTATAATACTATGTATAACGCATAATAACACAAACTATAAGCATTTATAATGATGTATAATTTGTTATAAATACACATTGCTTTATAGATCATTATCTATTATCTATCCATTATTTGACCTTATTGATGAATATGCTCAGGCTTAAAATTGATATAAAAAATCTACGTATAATTGGTATTTGTAGGTGTTCAGTAAAGTTTGATCACTTTCCCTTGTGAAACCAAAACACAGAGTAAACGTATTTTTAATTAAAAATTGTAAACTTGTTGTGCATACACTACAAGGTTATATTAATTCAATGTTGTAAAAATACACTGCAAAAACCTCAAAACCAATATATATTGAGCCTACTGTAGTACTTTCTTCACATTCTTCGCTACACAACAATTTGTACAGTGTTCAATTAACACTGTCAGTGTGGACTCATGTAGAAACTGAACCAGTGGTAAACTCATCTGTGTTTATAAATCAGTGTGGCTATAAGACATTATGCATTTCTCAAAAGTAGAGCCTTATAAGTCATTATAGATAATGATCTATAAAGCAACATAGAGATTTAAATGTGTATTTATAACAACTTATACATCATTATAAATACTTATAGTTAGTGTTGTATTGCCTTATGGATAGTATTTTAAAGCATTATAAAATGTACTTCATAGAAAGTGTTACCACAATTTTATGTGCTGTTTCGTGCAGAAGGACCGGGAAAGTCAGAGAACCCGAGGTCAGGCTCTAACACATGACCATCATGATGTAGACTGTCCTGATATGCAGCAACTTAGCCTGCTACGCTACATGAACCCCGTATTTTGAATATTCCTAGTTGGGAGTCGAATGTCGGACTAGAATTTAGTTCATTTGTTTACTTTAAGGTGTCTTAACAATGATCGCTCACAAAAACGTCCAACACTTTTCCCAAAATTATGAACGTTGTATGTCCTACCAAATTAAAGGGAAGATGTACAAAGCATGACAGCCCTGGATGATCTGACAGGGTAGGGATTTAGTTGGTGGAGGAAGAGATCAATATGTTACTTTATTAAGAAAAAAGAGCAAGGAAGGAAGGAAGGAAGGAAGGAAGGAAGGAAGGAAGGAAGGAAGGAAGGAAGGAAGGAAGGAAGGAAGGAAGGAAAGGAGTACAGAAGAAATAAAGAAAAGGGAACAAAAGAGAAAGAAAAAACAATAGAGCTAAGCCTGAAGAGAAAGCCGTGAATCAAGACTAGCTATTACTGGCTGACGTATGAAGCCCCTAGGCACCACAGTAAACACTATTCATTTAGATGAGAGAAGAAATAGGTCTGGGCTATTAGCTAACAGGGGTGTGTAAGTGAAAAGAAAAGAGAAAAAAGACATTTGTACTACTGTTGCAGAAAATGGAGGTCATTGGTTCACAGTCCAAACTAATGGCACAGGGAACGAAAGCTTATAGGCTGAACAAGCCCTCTACGGATGATTTCCATGTTTGTTCAAGCATCACATACAGGTAGTGGTGTCGTCATGTAGTAATAGCTCACTCTGTGTTTGTGTTTGTAAGTTCGGCCCTTAGCTGAATTGCTCCTAGTCACAACTCTATTTATGTCAGATCCTTTATGTCATGAATAGAACTTTTATATTCCTCTTTTACAGATCCTGGTGAGTATGAACGCTTAATTTTTCAAGACATGACAAGATTGGATGACAGGAAGGATACGGTTAGTAAAACCTGAACAGTTTGAGGTAATAATCCACCACCATAGACTGCTCACAAACACGGTGGTGTCTGTTGTCGTGTCGATGACGCCCACAAGCTTTTTATGACAGTTGATCATTCACCAAACTGTCCAAGGCCTTGGATCAACCTTCAGGTGAGCGTAACTGATGCGTTGTTATTTACGGGCCAACTGAAGTGTTTCTCACACAGGCTTGTACAGCAGTCCTATTCAGCTCTGGTTTTGGATGGCAGAAACCCTTCTGTGTTTTGTCTTTTTTGCTGGATTGTGAATTACACTTACCTGTTCCCCAAGGTCTGAATAAGTCCTTGATTTGAAAGAGTGGATAAAAACAGAGGTATTTCAGCCCTCCAGGAGGGTTTTTGAATAGTCTTGATGGAACGTACGTTCTCCATCTGTTGATACTGATAAGATGGAAAGAAACACTGCTTTTACATCATTCGCCGACTTTTACCTCAACAGTACGATTATTCCATAATACTGAGGATAACTCTAATAATAAATTAGATTATCACCTGAAAATATGCTATCCAGGTGGCTTATTACGCTTTCCCGATAACAATGCACTAACTTCAATCACAAAATGCTTTGAGAGGCTTGTTGTGGCCCACATCAAAGGCACAGCGTTTCTGGACCTGCACCAATTTGCCTGTCAGCACGACAGATAAAGAGAAGACGCCTAGGGTAAAGTAAAACCTACAGTATACAGGAATGTTTTCCATTCACTCTAGTCCACCATTCAAACTGTTTTTTTCCATTCGAACTCATCACCAAGCTCAGAGAATTGGTCCTCACCATAACTGTGACCATGGTGCTAAACTTTCTGACAGGGAGACCTCAGACTGATAGGATGGGTTACAACGTCTCTTCTTCCCTGACTTGTAATCCTGGAGCATCTCAGGAAACAACATGGAATCTATCATCACATTTGTGGGTGAGATCTGAGTTGGCGGCCTGATAACCAGCAATGAGTCAGCCTACAGGGGGACGTAAGAGAACTGGTGCTAATAGTTAGTTTACCTTTATTTGACCAAGTTGACTGAGGACAGCTTGTCATTTACAGCAATGGCCTAGGGAGAAGTGGGGGGAGGGAGGGGATGAAAGAGCCAATTGAAAGCTAGGGATGATTAGGTTGCCATGACGGGATTAAGGCCAGATGTCACAATGTCTGTAGACTCTGTCCTTGTTCTGTGTCACTACAGGGTGGTTTCTCCCCTATATGGTTTGTTTTGGTTTTGTCACATGATCCCGTCACATGTTTTGATTAACCAATCAGTTCTGTTTAGTCCACACCTGCACCTCCTTCCCTCGTTAGTATGGTATTTAGTTCTGAGTGTTTGTGAGTCCTGTGTGGTTCTTTGTTCCTGTCCAGGTATGTGGTTGTTCTTTGACGTAGTTGTCTTTAGACTTTTCATATGTTTAGTGTAAAGTGTTTCTTGTGTTATAGGTCATGTTTGTATATGTTTATAGGGTCTGGTCTTGTGTTTATGTAATGTTGTTCTTGTTTAGTATATTTCATTGTAGTCATGTATTCTTGTCTGTGTGTTCCTGTCCAGTTCTTCCCAGTGTTTGTATTCAATAAAGAGTTGTTCTGTGAAGACGCGCC
>JACXGM010033717.1:0-12192 GCA_016801145.1 Umbra pygmaea
AACAGGAGACACTGTTAGACCAGGTAACAAACACCTGACCAGGTAACTCAGTCAGGAGACACTAAGGACATAAAGGTAGATGTAAACTGTACACCACAGAATAATACTGTGTTATACAGGAGCAGTAAATCAGTAATCAATAAGACATAAAGGTAGATGTAAACTGTACACCACAAGTGTAATACTGTGTTATACAGGAGCAGTAAATTTGACTGTAAAGTCCTGGTAAAACGTTTTGAGAAGACAAATACAAATATTCACAGTCTGCTGCCTCAGTGTTGATGATGGCAAATATACTCCAGAATGTCATGAGTGATCAGATGAATTGTAAAGTCCCTCTTTGCCATGAAAATAAACGTAATCCCCAAAAAACATTTCCAATGCATTTCAGCCCTGCCACAAAAGGACCAGCTGCCATTATGTCAGTGATTGCCTCATTATCATAGGTGTTGAAGAGGACAAGGCTGGAGATCAGTCTGTCATGCTGATTGAGTTAGAATAACAGACTGGAAGCTGTAAAAAGAGGGTGGTGCTTGAAATCATTGTTCTTCCTCTGTTAACCATGGTTGCCTGTAAGGAAACACTTACCGTCATCATTGCTTTGCACATAAAAGGCTTCACAGGCAAGGATATTGCTGCTAGTAAGATTGCACCTAAATCAACCATTTATCGGATCATCAAGAACTTCAAGGAGAGACATTTAAATGTTGTGAATAAGGCATCAGGGCACCCAAGAAAGTCCAGCAAGCACCAGGACCGTCCCCTAAAGTTAATTTAGCATCACCAGTGCAGAGCTTGCTCAGGAATGGAAGCAGGCAGGTGTGAGAGACTTTTGGAGGATGGCCTGTTGTTCTGAAGGGCAGCAAAGAAGCCACTTCTCTCCAGGAAAGATTTCAGGGACAGATGGATATTCTGCAAAATGTACAGGGATTGGACTGCTGAGGACTGGGGTGAAGTCATTTTCTCTGAATCTCTTTTCTGATTGTTTGGGCCATCTGGAAAACACCTTGTCGGGAGAAGACAAGGTGATCCCTACCATCAGTCCTGTGTCATGTCAACAGTAAAGCATCCTGAGAACATTCATGTGTGGGGTTGCTTCTCAGCCAAGGGTGTGGGCTCACACAATATTGCCTAAGAACACACCCATGAATAAAGAATGGTACCAACATATCGTCTGAGAGCAACTTCTCCCAATCATCCAAGAACAGTTTGGTGATGACAAATGGCTTTTCCAGCATGATGGAGCACCTTGCCATAATGCAAAAGTGATAACTAAGTGGCTCGGGGAACAAAACATCAACATTTTGGTCCATGGCCAGGAAACTCCTCAGATTTTACTCCCATTGAGAATTTGTGGTCGATCCTCAAGAGGCGGGTGGACAAACTAAATCCCACAAATTCTGACGAACCCCAAGCATTGATCATGTAAGAATGGGCTGCCATCAGTCAGGATGTGGCCCAGAAGTTAACAGCATGCCAGGACGGATTGCAAAGCACTTGAAAAATAATGTTCAACACTGCAAATATTGACTCTTTGCATAAACGTATTGTAATTGTCAATTAAAGCCATTGACACTTATGGAATGCTTGTAATTATACTTCAGTATACCATAGTAACTACTGACAAAAAGATCTAAGAACACTGAAGCAGCAAACTTTGTGGAGATCAATACTTGGGGTGCATTCTCAAAACTTTTGACCACTAATGTATTGTCTTGTGCAACAGTTTGTAGTGTCCATAGGGTACCTAGGAAAAAAAACAGTAGCTTAATATGTACAGGTTCATACATGTAAACATCTACAAAACAGAGCGACACTGTGTGATTGTCAGTGTATAACGGGATTGTCCATTATTCTGGGACAAGGCTTGAACCCCTTTGACGATTGAATGGAATTAAATTAAACACTAGATTAATAACTAAACAAGCATGAAATCCCAGATGAGTAACTTGTTTGTGCTATTATAACTTTGGAAATGTGAAATTACATTGTGTAGAGTTGGAAAAAAAGCCATTTCTATACCCAGACTGACTTTCTTGAAGGATTATGGTGCCTTCTAGCTCAGCAACCATGCGTTTTTGGATGGCAACGATCCACATTGTTAGGCCGGTGATTTATCCATCGTCGTTGCCATGACACTGGATAATGACTCTTTTTTTTTTTTTTTTAGTTTTCTTAGCATGCCACTTAATGTTGTCTCCATTCATAGCAACCCTCCACCCCTGCCCCCTGGCAGAAAGATGAGCACTCGTCGTGGGAACCTTGACTCTAACAATGCCGTGGAAAAAGACAGCAACAACATCTACGGCATCTCAGGTAGACCAAAACACTTAGACAGCCCAGTTCTGTTCTGGTCTACATGACAAATTTTGTTATTTTTAAAATTATTTTAAGGTGTTTACGTTTTTTGATTGACAGGAGAGTAGGAGGCAGAGGGTAGCGGGGCAGAGGGTAGCGGGGCAGAGGGTAGCGGGGCAGAGGGTAGCGGGGCAGAGGGTAGCGGGGCAGAGGGTAGCGGGGCAGAGGGTAGCGGGGCAGAGGGTAGCGGGGCAGAGGGTAGCGGGGCAGAGGGTAGCGGGGCAGGTACGTTTAGGGGAACAGAGTGGATAGTCATAGACAGTGTTTTGAATCCAGTGTGGCATGTGTGTTTTGGAGTCTGGGATTTAGGGCGTTTTCACACCTATAGTTTGGTTATTTGGTCCTCACCAGGCAATAATCTGTTACAAATAACATTCCCAGTCAGCCAGTGTTCGAATTATACCGTTTGCTTCCGGGGGTACAGCTTTATCTTTTTTTATAGATGACATCATACGCTTATTTCCATATTTCTGACGTCATTATGCAATCATTTGCATAAAGCTTAGTGGTTGTGTCAGCAAGGCAGATAGTAAGGAATATAAATCTTTAGACAAATAATCACAAACTCACTATGGGAATTTATATTAAATGATAGTTATTACCTAGGTAGCCTATTATTGGAGTAAAAAAATAATTATACTAAGGGAAGGTGAAAGATCGATAAAGAATTCTCAAAAAAGTCTGGCTTGTGTGCAGTTCTGTTCTGGTCTACATGACCAATTTTGTTATCTTTTTAATTATTTTGAAGGTGCCAGCTCAGCGGCATCTTTCTCCTTTTCTTAAAACATCCATGGTCGTGTCCCTCTGTCCCCGTACCTACACCGGCCCCCGCACCCTGTCCCCCCTTCCCTTCTACCTGCCTGCAGTGCCGCTGCACATGAGGAGAAAGCAGAGAGGGGAGGGGCTGCTCCTCAGTCACGGAAGAGAGAGGAGACTGTTTTGGTGGCCACACGAGAAATAACTTGGCTTAAGTTTCACCACGATACGGACAATATTTGCTTGGTACAGAGAGCATCAGGAGCTGCGTGAACGTTTAGCTAGCTAGCTAGACTATGACTGAGAGAAACATGTGGACAACAAAATTAAGACAGTTCTGAAAACCTGTTTAGATGACGAGCTGCTCATTATATTTACCACAAAGCACAACGCATGATGATATACATGGCAGTCAGAAACGTAGGCAGAGATTAAAGTTGATTCAGCCACTTACTCATAAATTCGGTGACACACCAGCACCTGCGGGGTACGTACGTTTTGACAGCTAGTGAGGTGATATCAAAGAACCAGCCTGAACGTACTCCCCGTTGGGCTGTATGATTTCTCTGGTACATACATGTAGTGATGGTTTGAAAATCGTATTTCATTAGATTATTTCCTGAATTGTTGGTAATGGTAATACTACATTTAAATGCATACAATTCTGGATAGGCTAATATATTTTATTAATTTTTTTCTGATTCTCTCATCTAGGGGGGTCGGACCCCCCCATTACCCCCCATAATTCGAATACTGGTTACAATGTTGCAAACAAACTTTGGTGTTCGGGTTCACGCGCTGTTTCTAGCCTGGACCAAAATGCGCGAGCATGCGTTTTTTCCGGCTATTTTGCACGCCACTCACGAAATTCAGGAAGTGATCTTAACTCCCATAATTCCTTACGACTAGACCGTTGGACCTGTTTGTTTCAGGTTTGCATTCTCACCAGCAGGACCGCACCAGAGTTCACTAGATGTTGTGGACCGAGAGCACCTATTTTTGGAGGTCTCGGACCAATCAATTTGGTGCGCACCTGAATGTGATTGTTGCATTGTGACCAAAACAAAAGAACCGAAACAAGGGCTCAAACGAACACTAGTTCGATTCAACCAAACTAAAGGCTGTCGGTGTGAAAACGCCCTTAGACTGCTACAACAAACGGTCACAATAGACAATTTTTTAAAATAAATATTAGACTTGGGCTGAGTGAAATTTTCCACATTTTGTTATGTTACACCCTTACTCTGAAATAGATTAAATTTTATATTTCTCTCAATTCTTCAAACAATACCCCATAATGACAATGTGAAAGAAGTGTGTTTGAAAACTTAGCAGATTTATAAAAAATGAAAAAGCACATGTACATAAGTATTCACAACCTCTGCTATGAATAAAATAATACTTATTTTCCACCCTAATGGGTGGAACAAAGATCAGGAATTCAACCGAATGCCCCCCCCCTGAATCTAGCTGTAGTTTTCAAAAATGTTTAAAATTACAGTAGCCAATTTGGAAACTGCATTGAGGTGTTTTTTGTGACTGTCATATCAGAAACATGACCAGCACAATGGTTTTGAGGTGTTTAGGGATCTGGAGTGTTCCTGGAGTGTCCTTTGTACAGTTGAAATCAGACAAATAAATGTGTCATATAACAAAACACCCCTAATTTGTTAGGTGATATCACTGAAATGACTGCAGTTTCAGGTAGTGACTGAAATATGTATCAAACAACACAGCAGAGTGACCGTCAACAGACACAATATGAACTACACACTCTCATACCATTTTGTATTCTGTCTTTCTCTCTCCAGCCATAGACGGGGTTCCTTTTACACTGCACCCCAAGTTTGAGACCCAAACAAACAACACTGTGAGTTCCACAGAACACCAGCTGACATGTTTTTATTGAGGCACCTTTACTGTTAACAGAGAACAGCACCTGAAATCCACTCTGCTTTCTAACACTTTGTATTTTCCTCTCCTGCTAGATGCCTATTAACACTCTGAACAATATCCGCATTAAATCCCTCCAAGACATTGAAAATGAGGTAGGTATATTTATGATTTTGTTTTCTGGTTGTTGCATGGCATGTTGTTGTATGTGCACTTTATTTTCCATATTGAGAAACAACACAAAAAGGTTCCTAAGAACATTTGGACAGTTTCAAGACTACTTTTTTTTTACAATTTTTTTTGTTCCAAAGTATGTAGATTCTACAGTGGTGTTTATATGTAGAGAAGGAATGTTTTGCTGCTTCTCCAGCAGGGGGCTCCATTCTACCTGATTCTGTCCCAGTCAGAGGCAACTTGTTTGTTTACAACAGAAACAACCCAACTTTGGTTACTAAGAAAATTAAAATGCTTTTTCAACTTTTGTGTGGCCTGTTGTTGATGTGTGGCCTGTTGTTGTTGTTGTTGTTGTGTGGCCTGTTGTTGTTGTTGTGTGGCCTGTGTTTTGTTGTTGTGTGGCCTGTGTTTGTGCCTGTATGCTAATCATGATCTATGTTTTCAGTACAACTACACTTTCACAGTGGAGGAAAATGCATCAAGCAGAACCAGGCCTTCTCTACACACAGGAGTCACCTCGTAGGCTCCGTGACCTTTGAATTGCAACCTCAAAAATACCATTGTGTGCCTCCTTAAGCACTACAGGGTCAATGTGATGTGTCAGATAATCTCCATTACAGTCTCGTTAACTGAGAAGTCCTCCTGGGATAACAGAAGTGCCATTCTACACCTTCTATATGTTCTTATTTGACATTCCAGAGTTTTACCCGTTATATTTCTCACTTTTTTTTTACATCAGACCAGTTGTATATCGTGAGACAAAAATTTGTTTGGATGTATATGCTCTCATAATGTAAACGTATGATGTTATGGTTTTGTTGAAACAGTGATAAATGACATATTAACTTGAAGAGAAATCTGTTGTTGTATACTTAAACAATTATTGTATTGGTTCTTTATCTTATTTTCTGGGATTTGTAGGGGAAACCATGATGTATGGTTGTTGTTTATTTGTGTCAATGTATATAATGTTAATATCTAGTGAAACCTGGGTAATGTCTTGGTTAAAATCATGAAAGATATTTACCTAGAAACATAATATTGTATTTTTGCATGAAATAATGATTTAAGTAGTCAAATCAACTTGTTAGTTTGTGTCAAAGGTTTTAGAACACAGATTTTCAAGTTTATAAATGGAATTCACAAAGGTGACAATGAATAAATTAAAATCTATCCAAGATTTCTATTGCAATTGTCTATCAATGTTGGAAATTTGTTATAATTAATTGTTTACACACAGGTCCTTCTAAAAAAATTAGCATATTGTGATAAAGTTAATTATTTTCCATAATGTAATGATAAAAATTAAACTTTCATATATTTTAGGTTCATTGCACACCAACTGAACTATTTCAGGTCATTTATTGTTTTAATACTGATGATTTTGGCATACAGCTCATGAAAACCCAAAATTCCTCAAAGAATCTCAAAGAATTAGCATATCATGAAAAGGGTCTCTAAACGAGCTATTAACCTAATCATCTGAATCAACTAATCAACTCTAAACACCTGCAAAAGATTCCTGAGGCTTTTAAAAACTCCCAGCCTGTTTCATTACTCAAAACTGCAATCATGGGTAAGACGGCCGACCTGACTGCTGTCTAGAAGGCCATCATTGACACCCTCAAGCAAGAGGGTAAGACACAGAAAGAAATTTCAGAACAAATAGGCTGTTCCCAGAGTGCTGTATCAAGGCACCTCAGTGGGAAGTCTGTGGGAACGAAAAAGTGTAAAACAGAGAAGCAGCACTGGACTGTTCAGGCATTTTGGCATTTCCTTCTCCACAGTCTTCCTCCAGACTCTGGCTCCTTGATTTCCAAATGACATGCAAAATTGGCTTTCATCCGAAAAAAGTACTTTGGACCACTTAGCAACTGTCCAGTGCTGCTTCTCTGTAGCCCAGGTCAGGCGCTTCTGCTGCTGTTTCTGGTTCAAAAGTGTCTTGACCTGGGGAATGCGGCACCTGTAGCCCATTTCCTGCACACGCCTGTGCACGGTGGCTCTGGATGTTTGTACTCTAGACTCAGTCCACTGCTTCCGCAGGTCATCCAAGGTGTGGAATCGGTCCTTCTACACAATCTTCCTCAGGGTCCAGTCACCTCTTGTCGTTGTGCAGCGTTTTTTGCCACACTTTTTCCTTCCCACAGACTTCCCACTGAGGTGCCTTGATACAGCACTCTGGGAACAGCCTATTTGTTCAGAAATGTCTTTCTGTGTCTTACCCTCTTGCTTGAGGGTGTCAATGATGGCCTTCTGGATAGCATTCAGGTCGGCAGTCTTTCCCATGATTGCGGTTTTGAGTAATGAAACAGGCTGGGAGTTTTTAAAAGCCTCAGGAATCTTTTGCAGGTGTTTAGAGTTGATTAGTTGATTCAGATGATTAGGTTAATAGCTCATTTAGAGACAGTTTTCATGATATGCAAATTCTTTGAGATAGGAATTTTGGGTTTTCATGAGCTGTATGCCAAAATCATCAGTATTAAAACAATAAATGACCTGAAATAGTTCAGTTGGTGTGCAATGAATCTAAAATATATGAAAGTTTAATTTTTATCATGACATTATGGAAAATAATGAACTTTATCACAATATGCTTATTTTTTTAGAAGGACCACACAGCTAAATTAGTGTCCTAATGATGAATTTTGGCAACTGTTTTATTGTAATTGAAAGGGACTCAACTAAATTGTATTATTAAATTCAAATTATTATATTTCTTTCCCATTTTAAAAACACTGGCATGACAAATCAGACTTGTATGTAAAATGGCCTACATTAGCAACTGCGTGCCAGTAGCCAAAAATCACAACTAAGACCGTATTAATTTGCACACCCTAAAATGCACTACTTTTGAAAACTCTTAAACACCCTTAAAGGATTAGCTACCGTACCCTCATTATGCCATATTTATTAATAAACAGCAGAAAATAAAATGACGGTAGATTTTACAGCTCAGGTTTCACAAAAATTACACTCAATCGCACAACTACTAAATAACTTGAATGGCAAGTTGATACCACCTACATGTATCATTCAGCATTAAACAGACAATGCGAATGAGCAGAAATCTAAACAATTAATGACAACCTTATCTTTTGAGTAGACAGGAATGATCTTCATACTTGTGCCCTCTTTCCTCATTTCCTTTTTGAAACACCAGTAAATTAAAAAGTTAATGCCGTTTCCTCTGACCTTCAGTTGGCTTTGGAAAGGAGCAAGGATGCAAAGCAAACTTCCTATTGTTTCATGATGATAACATGGTTAGTTATCTTCTTTGCTCAACCAACAGGGCTTTGGAAACTGTCTCTGCTCTTAAAACAAATGATTTGTCAATCAGAGGTGACTTGTTTTGGTCACATTATTAAATCAATAAAATAATTAGCACAATTATATTGATGTCATATATTCTTGGTTATTTTAAGGCTTAACAGGATATTTGTTGAAATCATGGTTTCAGGAGTCGGGTTGTGGTTATATCATAGAATCTTTAATAAAGTAACATCTTGTCTGGAAAACAGGGACATCTCAGGACAAGGAACCAAGACGGGCTAGAAAAGGAAGCCCTGAATAACAATTGGAACTGGTTTATATAGACTTAGCATTGTTGTTCGCACCCCTCCTAGAACACCCTTATCTCCTCAGACCCGTGACTGTCTCACGTGAGCACATGTGCAAGTCACCTTAACTTATGTCTAGCATCTTATCAAATGGCCTTGCTAGTTGTTATTCCCAAATAACTCAGTAAAGAAATCTGTATAGTGTCCTGTCAGTAAAATGTCATATTACTCTGAATGGAATCCACTATGTATTAGATTTGTGATGGAATTACAGTCAAACATACTATAAATAACAAATTAATATTGTCTTGCTTAATTTATCCACCTGAGAATTTTTTCAGGAGCCGCCACTGGCTTGGAGATCGTTTTTCCGAATAGCTGTCAAATACCAAACCAACTTTACCACAGTCGGTAAGTTTCACATTCGTTTCTGACAAAATAGGCCATGTTTACACGGAAACGATGTAAAGAGAAAAAACTATCACTTTTTATTCCGCGTTTAGACGAGCGTTTTGGGGGGGGGGGGGTCTGCATACGGTGACGGAAAAGTGTGTGAAATTCGATGTAGTAAGCACTGCCACACAACACCACCTGCGTACAGCCGTCCTTCTACTTATTGCCCTATTAGCGCAAAACCAAACACAACCTGGCGAAGTGAAGAACAAAAAGCTGACAAATTTGTATTTCATAACTGCTGAAAATACTCTTGTGTGTTTATCAGAGCTGCTAGGTTTGCAACTTGAAGGTCTGACGTATGGAAATAATTTGACCTGTTTGTTGTTACGTATACCCGACGAGAGCCACCGTGAGCAGATCGGTGCCTTCAAATTTTATTACAATTTAGTTTATAGTTTGTTAAATATGTCTTGCTCCAACGCCACGTTGCACCAAAACCTGTCCAGGAGTTGGCGGATGCTTTAGTCCAGGTCTGGCAGGACATCCCTCAGGAGACCATCCTCAACCTCTTCAGGAGCATGCCCAGGCGTTGTTGGGAGGTCATACTGGCACGTGGAGGCCACACACACTACTGAGCCTCATTTTGACTTGTTTTAAGGCAATTACATCAAAGTTGGATGAGCCTTTAGTGTGGTTTTCCACTTTGATTTTGAGTGTGACTCCATATCCAGACCTCCATGGGTTGATAAATTAGATTTCCATTTATAATTTTTGTGTGATTTTGTTGTCAGCACATTCAACTATGTAATTACGAAAGTATTGTGATGTGTTATCTTAGTGTTCCCTTTTTATTTTTGAGCAGTGTATATCCTTTTGGCACTCACTTTATTCAGTATTTTTTTTATTTAACCTTTATTTAACCAGGAAAGGTCCCATTGAGTTACAATAACTCTTCTCCCAGAATATGTTCCTGAATCTACATTAAACAACAAGCAAACACCCTTCTACTGGCTTTGGTCTCCCTCCTCTCTATACCACACCATAGAACTGGTGACACCTACAGGCTCCTTCATTCTCTCTCCTCTCTATACCACACCATACAACCTGTGACACCTACAGGCTCCAAGTCATAATCCTAGACTTAAGTATTTCCTAAATGGAATGAGTGCTAAAGTATTCTCTTTGAAAAATCCACTTTTGTTTATTTATCTGTATTATTATGAGAAAGGAGAGACGTTGGCAGCAGTGTTGGGTACAGCTACTTTTATTAAAAAGTAATAATATTCTTCAAACTCTAAACATACAAGAAAATTACAGGCAATATAGGAACAATGTCTGACAGCTGGCAATACAAAACACAGGTCTAAAATACACTGACTAATGAGAGGTGATTGCAGCTGTGGCTGGATATTTGATAGAAGACTATAGGATGATTATTACAGGTGATGTAGTCAGATGATAGGAGATGCGGGAAAGCACACAGGGTAGAAACTTTATTCACACACTGGAATGAAATCATAACTACTTGAACAGTGAAAACTACACACGTCAGGTCCCGATAAGTGAGACGGTGACATACATATTGATAATTCAGATTATCAGAATACACTCCTGCCAAACTGACATGAACAAGTAAAACAATAGCAACCAATCAAATTGATTTTATAAAGCCCTTTTATCAGCTGGTGTAATAAAGGGCTTTTACTGATGTCACTCTGTCATAGCATGGTATGATAAAATGTACATAAGAGTCAAAACCTGCTGTTACTCTAATGTCTTAGCATGATATAAAAAAATGTACATAGAGGCAACACCTGCTGTTACTATTGTCTTGGCATGGTTGTTACGCACTGCTCCCCAGGACACCCTGAGGTCAGCAAAAGAGGTATGGGGTCGTAGATGTGAGCAAGGACACAGAGACAACAGGATACCATATAAACTAGGCTTTTATTTCAGCCACGGTAAAATATTTAGGAAAGTGAGGAGACTGTGGGTACCAAACCAAAGAAATAAACAAAGTGTCCCCCACTTCCTTACCTGTCCTATCTCCCACACAAAACTAAAACTAACTGGCACACGGTCAAGGCGCCCTACCCAAACCTACAGTAGGTGGTCCATACCAGGTCTGACTAGTGTGCATAAACAAGGGAGTACCCTACGGGCAAGATGTACACTCCGGAGTGGCTCTAGGCTACTCCTCACTCCCTGTGAACAAAAACTAATAGAGAAACAATGGATTATTAACAAATAAATAAACCCCATGAAGAGACAATGAACTAGAATAACACTACAACACAAACACACCAAGCAGGCCTACCATTCACGCTAACAACTAAACACAGCTCTCACTCTACAACAAATACCATCCAGAGAAAATACAAACTACACAATACCACCAACCTGACCAGTGTATAGGCAGTATATGAGGAAACCTCCAAACAGGCAACCTCACACAGACAGAGAGAGAGCGTTCAGTATACAGTGGCCTCAAGTACCACCTAACACAGAGCTCCAGCAACACACCCAACAGAGAGAGAGAGAGAATCAAACAAATGTCACATTTTACACAGAAGGGCATGATGGGAGATGAATGATGACTGCTGAATGGGATGGGGGGGGGGGGAGTCAGTCACAAGTGATGACTGGTAATCAGCTGAATCTGCACCACCTGTGGGAGAACCACAAACTGAAGGGAACAAACACACAGAACAGAAACATAGCATAGAAACACCAACACTGGACAAGGTAAGCCCAGCCACCTATATGCTAAAATGTACATAGAGTCAACACCAGCTGTTACTTTAATGTCTTAGCATGGTATGATAAAATGTACATAGAGTCAACACCTACTGATACTCTATTGTCTTAGCATGGTATGATAAAATGTAAATAGAGTCAACACCTACTGATACTCTATTGTCTTAGCATGGTATGATAAAATGTACATAGAGTCAACACCTACTGATACTCTATTGTCTTAGCATGGTATGATAAAATGTAAATAGAGTCAACACCTACTGATACTCTATTGTCTTAGCATGGTATGATAAAATGTACA
>JACXGM010033718.1:0-12191 GCA_016801145.1 Umbra pygmaea
ATTATTACAAGGTGCACCTGTGTGCGGACATGGATCCCATAGAGAAGGGTAGACACCTCTTACATGAGAGAGAGAGAGAACGAAAAGCAAACACCTGCATAAGGGGCAACATAACTAAAAGAGAAACCAGGACACTGCTCCTAATATTCCGGGGAGGCAGACCGATGACTGTGGCGGGGTAGCTCGGGAGATGTTACAGTAAGCTACATGAGGTTATTGCACTTCCAGTTTTTGGGGTTTATTGCAAATGTGACTTTATAGAGGGAGGAGTCAGTAATAATCTAATATTAACTCAGGGAAGTGGATAAAGCCTTAAATGCTCAAATCCTAAACAATTTTAGCTGAAGTAATTATTCTGTTTAAATCAGAAACTGTAATTAATTTAGTTAAATATATAAAGTCTGTTAAATGCAACTAAGTAGCTTGCTATCTTGTCACTAAACATTTCAATTATTCTGGCATGGAAATGCCAGGAAACATACTGTAGCAACTGACAACACAATTAACTTTGTCAGCCTCTTTCAAGGTATTACGTAAAACCCTTGACATTATAATTCATTCCCACTTGATTTCCTAATAAATATTTTTGTGTCTTCTGATTGTGTTAACATTCTGCCCTGTTTACATTTTAGCAGATGCTCTTATCCAAAGCGTATTACAGTAATTACAGGGACATTCCCTGGAGCAAAATAAGGTAATCCTGAATTGCTCAAGGACACGATGTAATTTTGCACACTCGAGAACCCAAACCGACAACCTTCCAACATTAAGTCTTGCTCCCTAACCCCTGAGACATCTGATGCCCGATACCTAAACTGTTTTGTTCTGGTTAACAGGGCTGTAAAAATAAAGTAGAATTGTAAAGTAGAACTGTATTAGAACACTCTATTCCTTGAAAACTGCAGCAAATAGTTTGGGATCTTATTTAACTGTATTCGCCATCACACTTACATAACATTTGTCAAACAGTTAAAAAAAATGGAATCACAATTTGCACTGTGATTTCATGAGGTAGTTTTCTTTACATTTCTAATTGATATACTCCAACTGTACATACTCTCAACCAGACATCCAGTGAATGCTTTTGTCTGTTATGTCTTTATGTGTCTAGTTATGAAGTTTATGCAATGAGTAAGAGTTAAAACACAACTCAAAATTGGGTCATCTAAGGAAGCAAACATCTCACACAGCATGGCTCAACTCTCTCCTATCCTCCCGACCCCCCCCCCCCCAGAGGGTAGATAGAGATCCTCCTGAGAGTGGCAGGCAGTCCACAGAGATGAAAGGACAACCAGAGGGAAGCTTTAAAGTTTCAGGCCCTTAAGATCTCACATGAAAGAGGCAACAACAGAGCTCTCAAACCCTACATGTCCATGGCTGGAAAGGGTTAACGTAATTTAAATATTTTTTAACGTTCCATTTTTTATTATATGACAAACACAGAGCCATTTTATAGTTTACATTGTAGTCATTTAGCCAACGCGTGGTATTTTTATGGTAGTTAAGTTGGACAATAAAAAAGTACAATGTTTTCAATAAAGTAAACAGTGTTAGTGCAAGTTTACACTAACGGGACAGTTAACTGGACAACATTTTCATTGAAACAATGTTCATAAGATTTGTCAGTGTAATGTAAAGCACCTTGAATTGCCATTGTGTATAAAATGTGCTATATAAATAAACTTGCCTTGCCTTGCCTAATCAGATTTAAATAAAGTTGATATTTTGTATAGTTGTAATAAAAATGATGTAACCCCATACCAAATCAGATATTATTGTCAAAATGTACAGACTCAGCTGTTTGCAATGAACAAATCAAACAGAATGTCACACCCTGATATGTTTCACTTGTTGTAATGTCTCCTGGGGTAATGTCTCCTTGTTGTAATAACTGCTGTCTCCTGTAATGTCATCAGGTGTTTCTGGTTCCCCATTGGTCCTTGTATTTAAACCCTGTTTTCTGTTCTGGCAAATGCCAGATTGTCTTGTCGTGTACAGCCCTTTTCAGCATCGTATTATCTCTAGTGTATTTCCCGTTACCAGTGTTTTTGTTCTGTTTTCCCCAGTATTGACTTCTGCCTGTTTTCACCTGACTACGAGCCTGCCTGTCCCCTTGAACCTCTGCTGTAGTATCCTTTTGCCAACCTTGATTGCCCACTGACTACGAGCCTGCCTAACCCCTTGTACCTCTGCTGGACTATCCTGTTGTCAACCTTGCCTGTCCACCGACTACGATATTGCCAATATTTCCAGTATTAAATATATTGTTTTACCGGAATTTACTCTGCCTCTGTGTCAGCATTTTGGGCCTACTAACCTGAGTTGTGTCAGAGAAGCAATTTACATAACTCACAGAATGCTTCAAGCGGATTCCCTGCAAATGCAACTGACAATGACATATCCAGTCTCAAAATTATTCAACCCCTCATGCCAAGTATCTTTACTACTTAGTAGAGCACCCTTTTGCTTTTATAACCTGCTGCAATCGAGATGCATAGCCAGACATCCGCCTCTGGCAGTGTTCCTGAAGAATCTTAGCCCATTTCTCATAAGAAATGGCCTCCAGTTCAGTAATATCCTTGGGTTTGCGTGCGGCAACCTCCTTAAAATCTCAGCAGATAATTTCTATGGGGTTCAAGTCTGGTGACTGTGATGGCCACTGTAGGATGTTCAAGGACTTCTTCTGCAACCAAGCCTTGGTGGTATTTGAGGTATGATTTGGATCATTGTCCTGTTAGAACCTAAATTTACCATCAGTAATGTGATGCCTAACCTTAACCCTGATCTTAATCTTAAACTTAACAGTAAACCGTTAATTGTAATTTGAACTGTTGGAATGAACATGGAATGTATGGAATGTACGGAATGTACTGTGATTACATGAAGCTGCAATGTAATAGACCAATTATGTTAAGGACATACAAAACAGCAAAACATTAAAAATAATTGTAAAATGTGAAGGTGCAATCTAATACAACTGGAAATATACTGAACAAAAATATAAACGCAACACTTTAGTTTTTTTTCCACATTTATCAAAGATCTAAGACTTTCTATGTACACAACAAGACTATTTCTCTCAAATATTGTTCATAAATCTGTCTAAAACTGTGTTAGTGAGCACTTCTCCTTTTCCAAGATAATCTGTCCACCTAACAGGAGTGGCATATCAAGAAGCTGATTACACAGCATGATTATTTTACAGGTGTGCCTTTGGCTGGCCACAATAAAAGGATACTCTAAAATGTGCAGTTTCATCACACAGCACAATGCGACAGATGTCGTAATTTTGAGGGAGCAAAACCGACAACTTGTGATTTAAAGCCACAACAGGTGGATTCAGCCCCACGGCCAGCTCCGCAGCCTACTGAAATGTTTGTGATTCCTAATGCTGAATTCAGACCAAATGCAAATTGAGTGTCAAATTCGCTTCTATCGTGTCTAGTTGGATGCTTGAAATATTTGAATTCTCCTCCTATTAGCTTTGGACATGCGAATAAAGCAAGTGTTTGAAGCGTTTGAGGCAAAATTGAACGTGTTCGGAGGGTAGAAAGGCACTCCGGGTGAGGGATGTCTCCATGGCACACTTGGCAGAGGGAGCAGTACCATGGCAGCCGACATAGTAGCGTTTGTCCTCCTCATGACTTCCCCACAATGGCTCTAAAGAGCATGACTATCGTTCTTTGATGTCCTGAATAATTCTATAGGTCTGTGACATTTCTTTGTTCAGGTTATTACGGTAAAATAATCTTTCATTTATTTTTGTTTTTATGTGAAATGGAGCCAGCCTCCAAAAGTAATTAACCTGCTCTGTGATTTTGTTTCTCACACAACACTGTACAGACAAAAATATGTTTGTATACACTAAAGTATGTTGGTTGTCTTTACATTAGAATAATAGTATTTCATATAATCTAGATATAGATATGAAATAAATAGCATTCAATACAAAATGAATATGTCTCATATAATGAAATCCATCTGATAAAGATTTGCTTTGTTGTGCATTTGAACCACACCAGGCATTTCGTCATATTACAAAATAATTTAAAATGACATATGAAATAATATTATGACCTGAAAAATGTACAATATGTACAAACTTTTTACTGCTCACTGCCAATCTCAGCCATTCTTCCATGTTAAATGAATGTTGGATGAGTCCGGGTGGGAGTTTATATCATATCAGGTGACTTCACTAAGTGACAGCAGCAAGCAGGCTCCTAGTTGGTTAACGCGGCGCAAACAGATGCCAAAGTTCAGATTTTTCAACTCTGGCGACAGGTGCAAATTCGCGTGAATGCACAAAAGCACCAAATGAAATCACACAGATTCTTAATTAGGCACTTTCGTGCAAACTGGACGCGCGATCGAGGAGAAAGCGCGTATGTCGCACCACGCTAACACATAAACGTGTCTTTACATTGACTTAACATGGAAATCACTCGCTCCAGACGCTCAATTTGCGTTCAGGCTGAACGTAGCATTAGGCTGCTGAGCTGGTTGTGGTGCTGAATCACCTGTTGTGGCTTAAATCACTGCGTATCAGGGCCCGGTTCCCCAAAATGTTCTTGTCGCTAAGTAGTTCTTAACCTATTCCTTAACCTCTCTCTTAACCTCAGGGCCCGGTTCCCAACAAGTTCATACGCTAAGTATATCTTCTGTAAGTCACACTTTCTTAAGGTTGGTCTGGACCATCCGTAAGCTCTCTCTTAGCGTTGTTTGAGCTCAAACCGCTAGTCGCCGCCACTGTGCAGCAGTCTTTAGACATCAGTGCAGCGCAGTACAAGTCAAACTATGGTATGTTGACAATGTTGTGGCTCAACAATGATTTTATGGACATTTCAAGACTAATAATAAAATATGTTCGCAATGGATACAGGCCTATTTATGAAATTGACTTTATTTGGTATCAGAACTAATATGTGGTAATTAGCCAAGGCTATTTCGTAATGTCATTAAAGCGTTTAAATTGGCAATCACTTTTCAATTATTAAAGTCTGGCAAACAATTTGGCTCTAAATGGCTAAGATCTATAAATGGGTAAGCATGGTGGTGTCCAGTAAGCGACCAACTATGGCAGCGGTCCAACGTGTCCTTGTATTGAATCAAAGACGGCGCCGGCCGCGGAGCCGTTTAGTCCATGTCAATTGTTTTATTTGGCAAAACTTAAGCCCTTTTGAGATTTTTCCTGACGTCCTGCCAGGACCTCGGTGTGCCTGATCCGGAGGCAGCCTTGCTTTGTCCCTCCATAGCTTTTATTTGTTGCTGTTGCACACGTTATTCCGAAAGCTGGAAAACAGTGTCACCTTGTGCAAGCTCACCTTGTCCAGCAAAACTTCAAGTTCCTCTGACGAGAAGCTTGGTGCCCTTTTTTTACGTTGCTTCCCCACCATATTCTCTATCTAACTCTCTCTCTCTGTTCATTGTAGATAGGTTGCTTTTTATTGTCAACATTAACCAATGGCAATCAAAACCACATTAAACAGAAGAAACTGAAGCTGCTTGCCAATCAATTCTGATTGTAAAGTACCTTACCATTGATATAAAAGTGTATTAAATCATTTTTAGAAGTCGTTAAACCCACGTCAAGAAGCGGGACAAGTGGCACAACGGGATGAGGAGGGGGGATGATTAGCGAGGGATACCCGGTTCGTCTACCAGTCACAACATATCGTATGAACACATTACTGACAATTTGATAATTGAATTAATAGTCTATATTTTACTGATAACTTAAACTATGCTAAAATAAATGTTACTGGAATAATTTGAGGAATGTTTCATTTACATAGAACGTGTTGTCTTTCTTAACGCCGTAATGCACCTTCGCGTGAAGTGAAAAATCGATTCCTGAGCAATCGATGCCAACAAATTCAGCACCTTCCCTTGGGACAGCACCTTTGTAACGTCGAACTTAAGAGGCAGCGTGTTAAGAAGCTTCCTAAGGGACACTTCGGGGAACACACTTAGGAACATAAACAACTTCGGTAAGATATATCTTTTTGAGTCTTCTTAGCGCGCTAAGTGTGAACGTTATCGGGGAACCGGGCCCTGATGTTTTTGGCAGTATCACACCTGCTTACAGTTACTTTATTTGTAATCTCATTACTGTCAGTTACTCCCCAACCCTGAATTTAGTGAACTATAAGCGCTAACAATGCCAGGCCTCCAAACTTCTTTTCTAACTACCTTCAAAACTTAAGGCTCCAACTGCCAACACCAACTTTTATGCTAACCTTTAAGTAGGCTCACCCCACACATCTCAAGTGGAGTGTACTAGTTGCTACATGATTGTAAGAGTCCACACAGTCTAAGAGGAATTTTCCATGGACTCAAACGCCAACCTCTGGACATTACGAATGTTCACCTCACTTTCCCATAGGATTCCCTTTAGCCATCTCTTTGCACACACAGCTGTAAATTATTCAAACATTAGTCAGTCACACCAGTTTCTCATTTCTTGATTGCTAAATCCTTGTTTACTCTGTGATTTCCAAGCTGTGTGCTTCATTATCAATGTCCGTCTGCTTGCCGCTGCCTGCTTTAAGTGTACCGTGCTGTCGCATGTTATCATTCTTTTGTTCCGCTGTGGGGTCTGCCCCCCCTTGCCGTATTCAGGGGCTCCACCTCTTCCCCCAGAGCCAGACCAGCCATCTGCAGCATGGTTTAAGCCACAGCAGCCCATTTGTAATCCTATGTGTATGTTCCAGGATGTGTGGTCGGTGGCTCAGCCCCCTACTCCTCGGCCAGAACAAGCTGGTCATTCTGCTACAGCTGAGGCCGTGGCTTGGCCCCCTTCTCCTCAGCCAGGACCAGCTGCACGGCTTGATGTTGCGTAGGGTGTGGCTCCACCCCCTGCTCTTCAGCCAGGACCGGCAGCTCTGCCCCTTCACGGGTGCCTGCAGCTCCGCTCCTTCATCCCCTACCCCTGTGCCTGAGGCTCCGGCCGTTGCACCAGTGATGGCTCCACCATGTTACCCATGCCGGTGGTGCCGGTACCCCCTGCACCCCACCCCCCTTTGGACGTTCTTGCGGCTTCTGAAACCGCACCTTGTGGGGCTCTGTAATAGTCCAGTCAGGCTAAGAGGACTTTTACTCAGGCATGGACTCAGGCACCTCCCTCTGGACGTTAGACAGTCACCTCATTTTCCCATCGGACTCCCTCTAGCCATTTCTAAGCACATGCTGCTGTATATCATCACATTATTAGTTAGTCAGCCCTGTTTCTCATTCCTTGATTGCTAAATCCTCTGTGATTTTCATGCTGTGTGTTATTTCAACGTCATTATCAATTTGTTATAGTTCCCCCGTGTTTAAGTAGGGTTAACATTTGTTATTTTGGGCATTACAGTCACCCATATACTATGGTGCCTGCTTTTGGTTAAGTGATCATTAAACTATTGCCAAGAGCAACACTCCTGCTTTGTTCTTCAATCCACCAGACATACGTGACAATGATGTTGTAAAATGGGAGGCAGGTAGCTTTCTTTCCATTTGCATTTTTGTGAAGGTGTGCATGAATTTATTCAATCACTTTTTGATTATTATCTTTGATACTATTAAACAACAATGGCTATTGAATTAAATTTGTTTAGTTTTCCCTGACTTGGCTTCCCAAGTGGTTTTACTCATGCCACGCACTGTATACATAAACACTTTTAACCCAACTACTATAACTGTATACAATGTCTTATCAATAAGCAGAAAAGCATAACTGGTCATGTATTTCAGTTCTGTACTTCAAACCAGTTGCCATGTCAACAGCTCTCTGTGCTGCTGCAAAATGCATTTAAAGGGGAACAATTATGAAATTTTATAATTTGTCTATGTTCCAAAATCCTTCAAGTAATATTTTGACTGTCTTGCTCATCAGGCAGCTCCCTCCCTCAAGGAGAGCAGGGTTTGAGCTAGCGTGACTGCTACGACATAGAGTTATATGGCTGTGTGCAGATGAATGTGATTGATACAACTTTGTGGAATAACAATTACTTGCGTGAAAAGCGAACAATCTTTCGCAAAGAAACCCCCCAAATCTGGATGCCCAATTGCTTTTGGAATATAACATATACATTGTATTTAAGTGTCAGTTTTGGTGTTTCAAACATACCTTTAGTAGAAACGAGAGTATGAAAGAATACAAATAGTAGCGTGCTCTTAAAGTGGCACGGAAACTTAGCTAACAGAAAGTAACAAACCATCAAGGTAACTCTAATACTTGAAAACATAAGCACTTGTCATTTACTCACAGTAGACCCGGCACATCTCGAATAAACAGAGGCAAACTTAAATAATCCCACACATACAGGTTTGTAAAACACAATATCCAACACTCTCTCCTTAGTCTGGGTTCATTATATAGAGGAGGTTAACTATCTAATAATACAAGGCTGTACGTATTCAATAATCAAGCCGATACAGAAGTTACTAGACTCCTAACCTAAACAAAAAATCGGAACACAGCCCAGACTAGGGAGCGAGGCGTGGCTAACATAACAGGGGAAACACAGGAAGGAACACACTTAAAGGAACATGCCTCTCTACGGATGAACTAAAACACCATGTAATGCACTGAAGGGACACAAGGGGAACTAAACAAACCAAGAAACACAGGAATAACCACAACGCTGTTAGGAGTCCATCTCTCAGTTCAAATAGTTACTTGTCGCCAGCCCTCCCTGGGCTTCACGTCACACCTTTTCACATGAACAATTGGAATTATTATAAAAAAAATGTAAAGTCTAAGCATTAAGGCTAGTCATGTTTTATATAAGAATAAAATAATATTTAGCAACTCTCAAAACCATGTACAGTATAGCTATATAGAGTTCAAAGTTTTGCATACCCCTGGAGAATTCGTAAGAGATATACCATTTTTTAAAGAAAACATGAGTGAGCAGGCAAAAACAATGTTTTTTTTATTTCTCATGGGTATCATATTCAACTGTAGATCTTAACAGAATGGTACAATAATAACACAAAACATGGCAACAAAGAAAATAATTAAATTACCCTTGTTCAAAAGTTTGCATACCCTCAGTTCTCAATATGGTGTATTGCCCCCTTTAGCAGCAATGACAGCATGCAATCATTTGTGGTAGTCGTCTATGAGGCCCCAAATTCTTGCAGGTGTCCATTCGTCTTGGCAAAATGTCTCTAGGTCATGCAAAGTCTTTGATCATCTCGCATGAACCGTACCTTTGAGATCTCCCCAGAGTGGTTCAATGATATTAAGGTCAGGTGATTGTGATGGCCACTCCAGAACCTTCAGCTTTTTCTGCTATAACCACTGGAGGGTCAACTTGGCCTTGTGCTTAGGGTCATTGTTGTGCCGGAATGTCCAAGAGCATCCTATGCGCAGCTTTCGTGCAGAAGAATGCAAATTGTCTGTCAGTCTTGTCCGATAACATGCTGCATCCATCTTGCAATCAATTTTCACAAGGTTCCCCATGCTTTTAGAGCTCACACACCCCCAAAACATCAGTGAGCCACCAAAATGCTTCACAGTGGGGATGGTTTTCCTTTCACTATAGGTCTTGTTGACGCCTCTCCAAACATAGCGCTTATGGTTGTGAACATAAAGCTTTATTCTAGTCTTGTCACTCCAAATTGCAGTGTGCCAGAAGCTGTGCAAATAATATTCCATTTCTTAATAACTGATTGAACAGTACTAACTGGTATTTCCAAGGCTTTGGATATTTTTGTATATCCTTTTCCAAATTTTATGCAGTTCCAGTACGTTATTACACAGGTCTTTTGACAGTTATTTTCTACTCCCCATGGCTCAATATCTAGCCTGCTCACAGTGACAGCCCTAGCGTTTAGTGGCCCCTCGCCAAGTTTTGGTTTTGGGGCACAACCACAGATCTTGGTTATGATCTGTTTTAATTGGTACCCACATTTACTGTGGAGAGGAACAAATTCGATAAAAGACACAGAAAATGTAAAGTGCAGATAAAGGAACTGTATTGCACCTTAACATAACATGGTAAATGTTGAAAATATAAATAATAAATACAACTGTAAATTGTGCACTGTGCGCATATTGAAGCAACAATGATAAATAACAGTATTGGTAATAGTTTAGGTAAAAACAATACCCAAAGAAAGAAGATTTAGCAGTGAACAAACTCATCCAGACTTGCATTAGACTTTGCATATTAAAGAAAAACATTCAATAATAAAAAGAAAGGTAAATGTTGCAATGTGCACATTGAAATAACAATAATATATTTGAACATAAACATTATTTAATTTCCACATTAACAAACAACAACATAAAATAGTAGTTCTTGTTGCCTGTTTCTTAAATGCCCAAAGTGACATTTTTCCCTTTTTTGTCTCAAAACTGGACACGCCTTGATTTCCTTGATGCAACAACGTCTATCACCTCATCATAAGAAAGGCGTTCACTGACCTCATGATTAATGCTAATTATGGCATGTCAACTTAAGCGCTCCGGGGACATGGTGGAACTGAGGTAGGTTTGATTAGCTTCCACTTTCGGAAGCTTTTCTCTGCCAAGGCTACTGTCACTGAGAGGGTGCGAGCCGTACTCAGGGCAACCCACAGGTTTAGGTAAACTTCTATAAGCTGGTTTTCATGGAGAAAGATCATGAGGTCTAATGCTGTCATGCTGGCTGATGGTAAATCTGGCAGTGGCAGGTTCTTCATTTCAAACACTGAATTTGATCACATTAAGATCAAATTCTTCACCATAGTATAATATGTGGCATAGTGCTTTGCAGTGGTTTGTTAGCTCCTCATTTGACAGTTTACAGAAGTTCAGCAGAACTCCAAATTTGTCTTTTGCTTCACTTACACTGATAAACCTCTCTTCCAGAGGTGAAAGAGCTGAGTCTACAATCACATTGAATAATGAGATTTCCAGTTTCTTTATGCCATATGTAATGGTTCATCAGGAGATTCATAACTAAAGTGTAGTTTTGTGCATCTCAGCTTTTTCTGCTTTAACACAGCCTCTACATTCATGTCTGGACACAGTTCTTTTGCTGAGGCTTGTGCTGCAGCAAAGCTAGTGTGCCTGTAGCTGGTAAGGAAGTGTTTTTATAGCAGGTTAACTGGCAAATCCAACTGCATTGTAGCAGACTGTATCAGCTTGCTGACTTGTTAGATGTTAGAAAGGATGTCATACCAGATTTATGTCATACCACTGTGCAAATTAAAAATCGGTATGACTGAGCCTCTATCTTGTTGACACTATTTGGTGTCTACCTTCTCAGCTCCAACATTGCTTCCCTTACCTCATGCTTTTCACAAGCAGCTGGTTTCTAAAACAAGACTTCACATGAATGTTGTTCAGGATTGAACATCTCTGAGTTGCTCCTGAAAATAGTGTGTAGAGATTTTGAAGATGTACAAAGTACCAGATGGCATCTGTGGAGTGTTCGGCAGCATCAACTAGAACCAAATTCAGTGTGTGTGCCCGACATGGGAGAAATAAGGCCCAGGGATTTTTCCTAAGCAGTCTGGCTTGTAGATAGACCCTTGTACTTTCCTCTCATGTTTGCCCCATTGTCTTAGCATTGCCCTCTGCAGTCACCTAATTGTATTTTTAACACCTCATACCTCTGCAAAACATGGTCAGACAACTTTTGTCCAGTGGATTCATGTGCAACAACTAATCCCATTAAATCTTATTTTTTTGGGTGTCTGTTCCAATGTGACAGTTCTGATTATTATAGACATTCGCCGTCTTAAGACACACTTCCAGCTCTTTCTCCAAGCTGCCATTTGTAAATTGTGTTCCGGACTGTTCTTGTGGACTTTCAGACGAGCATGTGTATTTTTCTGCTTTTCATTATTCAGTTTGAAATTCTTCACAGAGGAGAATTTGCAGCAAACACAGTACAGGTTGCTGTATTTTTAGAGTATGTCAACCAGCTTTTCTCCATTGACTACAGTTCTGGAAAACAAATGGTGGAGGATGAAAGATGAAACCTGTCTAAACCTGAAATGGTTCTCGTCTGACCAAAGCCGCTTTCCGACCAAGTAGTTACAGGAACGTAGTTATAGGAACAGTCCACTTCTAAACAGTTCTACTAACTACTCTCCCCAAAAACAGGTTTTGCTATTTGCATTCGCACTGGTCAAGTGGCCATAGGAACTGGTAGGAGGGATAAGGGAGTGACGCAAGCACCGCAATAGGCTTTTATAGCGTTGTCACTAGA